>JAQIWE010002778.1:0-12677 GCA_034698565.1 Campodea plusiochaeta | reverse complement strand
AGTGAAAACATGTTACCTTTCATTAAGATTCCCTACTAGAACCTCCAATAATATAAATGATGAACCCCAATAAATCTGATGAACTTCAATATAACTGATGAACCTCAATATACAGGGTGGTTCAAAAAACTTTACACCTCCTTGATAACTTACAATTGCTCGTGATATACTGAAGTTACAAACTTGAAATAAAAACGTTATGAACGTTTATTCAATTGTATATCCACGCATATATAGTTTTATGATGATATCTACAATAGTAGATGCGCTACAGCCTTTTTCCTGAAACTTTACATTAATGTTGTAAGAATTTTGTACAGCTCATATTCCCTTTTTCGGTTATTTCATCATTTTCTTGAGAATTAGGGAATATTTAATAGATATAAAATGAGAGATAGTAATGAGAAGAACCAATATAATTAAACTGTAGCATTCCTGGAACTGTGAGATTACCTATTATTGATACATTCCTGGAGTACGGTTACCAATTACGTAATCCATGGTCAGGCACTTTCTACAGCTTAAACTTTGATTTGTTTATTAATGGGGCAGTATTACAGATCCAAATCATTTTTGTCATAGCTTATTAAAAAGTATAATGTAATGGAAAATGGCATAAATATTTTCAAACAATGAAAATTTTAGCAATTTACAATATTTTTCATACTCGTAACTATTTTTCATGTAAGGTTGTGAAGAAAAGGTTTTAGTGCGGCTGTTATTGTGGATATAATTTATTACCATACGTGTATCGATAAGCAATTGAGTGAATTTCCATTTGGTTTTTATTTCAAGTCTGTATCTTCAGTAAATCAGTAGAAATTTAATTTCATAAATTAGTGTAAAGTTTTTTGACCACCCTGTATAACTGAATTGATGAAGGAACATCATTTACACTTGTATCAGGTTTGATATCATACATAATGAGTATCATTTATTATTTCTGCTTTAGAATGTTAAAAATGATGATATTTTTAAAAGCTATCTTAAATATACGAAAGGGTTTGTTATATCCAACTGTGTATAGGCCTAGTTTAAGAATCATCATTTCTATAACATTGTAAAGCATGAATGATACGTGATATTCACGTCAGTTACTCATTATGTACGTATAATATCAACCCAGAGACAAATATACGTATATATAACTGAAGAACATTCAGGAGGCGAAACAGTTGTCGCATATGATGCCTGTTCGTTGATGACTAAAACAGCCAAACAGAAACAGTCTCTACAGTTTCTATCTTTTTGCTGTTATACCACTTTAAAGATTCAGTTCATCACAGCACTGCTAGAACTTACAAATCTGCTCGAATATCTACAAGTCAGTGTCACTTTAGATGTTCTGTTATTTATTGCTTTAGAACAATCCCATTCAGTATGTTTTCAGTTCTGTACCTGTAAAGCATCTGTCATTATGTAGAACTGAAAAGGCAAGTGAACTTACTTCAGTATATTACTTTTATGGTAATAATGTATATCTTATCTTTATTGATGAGATCCTTTCCTATATAAAACTTTATAAAGAATATATACAAATTATTAATAGTTTTACCGTATATTAGAAACACCCTGTATTTGAGAGATGCAAAAGTTTAGAGAGCTCTGTTTAGTTTGATAAACAACATTTGTTCAGCTAAAGTTTTGGTATAGGAGAAAACATAAATCATCATTATGCTCTCTCTCTATATTATAATGTGTGTTATGTATATATACTGATATACGTATATATCATGAAGCACTAGTGAAATTAATATAATGTTCAGTAGAACGTATGATGTTGTTTGAGTTCAGAGCAGTGTGAAATTCTGGGAAAAGCCAATCGAATATTGTGGTTAAAAATGTATGAGATGTTTGTTTGCAATGCTGTTCTATTTTGAGATTTTGTTCTGGGAACTATATTATGATGGGTACAGTATAGATAAACTATTGTATGAAGGTAAAGTAATAGACTGTGATTCAAACTTTGCCATTTTCTAAAGTGCTTTTTATGTTGACTTAAAGAAGTAATATCTATTGTGGGAGGATACTGAAAGTGTATTGTTTTATATCAAAAAATAATTTTTCTGACAGCATTTTATTTTAAGTAATTTTTTTCTGTTTGCCCCATCTGTATATAATACTTCCTGAAAAATCTCGTAAAACGTTCCCGAGTTTTATAAGAGAATATTTTTCTTTGCATTTCAAATTTAGTCCTTTAACTCAAGATGATAATGTGTACTTATAACTGTTATAGCTTTTGGATATGTACATTACAAGTAGATCTACATTATTAGAATGACTCGCATTAAAACGAAGCACACTCAACAGAGTTTAAATCATATATGTTTCGAAAGAATCGTAAAATTTACATTTCCATTTCACATTATAATAAATCATGCAGTTTGGAAAGTTATGATTACAACTATTACAATCATATTTTTCCAATGGGTACAAACTTAAAAAAAATCCCCAGTATTGAACAATTTAGGTTAAAGTTATCTTTCTGCATTTCAGAACTATCAAAACCTTTGAATATTTCCTATGCTTTCAGCTTTCGTCTAACTTTTGTTTGTCATATAAGATGAACTTCTGTAATTCTGATACTGTTTTAAGAATGGTCACTTCAAGCAGAAACTCGGAACACAATAATAACAATATGAACACAGAAGTTGTCTCTTACAGTTACAATGAGAAAATTACACATGTTTATAAAAATTCCCCAGTAAGAATTCGAATGAACTATATTACAGTAATATAGCAAAGTTGAACATATAGCGTTTTACAAAGCATGAGTTTAGAATTATATTTATAGAATAATCCATTTGAAACTTTATTTCGTGAATTGTTCTCGTGTTCTTAATGAATCACATGCTTCATAAATTGAGCACGCGAGCATCATAATACTCCCTTGTTAGAAACATTCAATACCTAACATCATATCTCAACTATTATTGTGAATACACAAACAGAGATGGCAGTTAATGGGGTTTAGGTTCAATCACATTTGAAAACTAAATAAAGCAACTTATTAATACGTATTTGAAGATTTCCTTAACCTTAAAATTTGAGGTGACAACGTTAATTATCAAGCAGGACCAACGAATGCAATTGTGAAAGGAATATTTTTTGTTATGATGACAGAAATCCTAATTATGTTATTGGTTTTATTATTGATGAGATTGATTTTAGTCTAAATCAGACTATTAGGAGTAGGACTTATTAGAAGACTTTTTCAACTTGCATTTAAACAAAAGTTGTTAAACTGATATGCTGGACAAATAAAAATATAAAAAGGTTTGAGAAAGTAACTTTATATAACATTTACGCACATTTAAAGAGACTTTATATTGAAACCTCTGCTTTGGTTGTTTAAACTGTATAGCAGTATAGTGGCCTAACAACTTTTCGCGAATTCCAGGTGTGATGTACACAAAATAGAGAAGTGAATAATCCCTCATAAAATAGAGTACCTCAAAATTTATCTGTAACATACTGCGATTGAAGATAAAGAAATTGTCTTTGTTTCCGTTGTTTCCTTATATATCAGAACCTTTAGAATCAGCAAGTCAACTACTGTGAAACAAACTGAGAATTCTTTGAAATAAATTATATGAAGTACCTCTGATACCTCTGCACCTCTGATTTCACCTACAACAAATAGTTCAGCATTATTGGCTACTTCAGACAAAATTATATGATGTAAATACAACTTCTCATTACCAACATTCACAATGACCAATTACAGCTATTTTCTGACCTGTAGCTACATTTTTTCATATTGTTCAATCTCAAACTTTCCCCTCAATATTTCTACGCCACTTTTTACAAATTACTATTCTGTTGTTTGTTGGTAATAGTCAGTCAGGTGTACCAACAGTTTTGTTTTCGAAAGATGATTGGCAGCCTTGCGTTTGCTGGATAGTTATTGTAGAAGAGTAATATTTTTGATAAATGACTACGTTTAGAAGATTTATTACATACAGTAGCAATAGCAGTTGGGAGAAATATGGAATATTTAAAAATGGGAATTCTATGGAGAAAGGTTAATGAACCTGTGGTGATATTGTATTAGTGGTTTGTTTGAAGAATTAAATGCTTTGGAATTAAAAGGTAGGAAAATGTTTCGTCGATGGTTAATTTAGACCTCATAATATACAGTCATTAATGTAAAGTTGCTTTTCTTGTGGGATTTTCTGTTTTTATTAGATAAACTAGTTGTTGCATTCTGTTGTAAAAATAAGTGCCAACTTAAGTTTTATCAATAGTTAGTTTTGTGTTTGCAAATTATTAATATTTATTACATTTTTCAAAGTGCAAATAGATCAGTGTGACAGTGTCTCTCAATCAGAAATTATTTCTTCTGTTTTCTTTTCATTTTTATAACTACAATATTCTCCAAGTAATGCTATAAAATGGAAAGTTATTATGCCTGTTTATTATTTTTATCTTATTGCCGTTATGCGCAATATAAAACGGGAATGTACATACCGTATCCAAGTCAATAAGAATAATTATATAATATTTACTTAAAGTAATCAATACAAAAATAATTTTTTACATGGTATTTATTTTTACGAATAACGAGATCCTTAAATTTGTAAAGCCGGTAATCAGTTAATGCCTTTTTATATATTTAAATATTATAGGTGATGTTATTTATTTTCACGGGTAACAATGTAATGACCATAAAAATGGAGATACTGCCATCTTATATATATTTAAATATTATAGGAGAATAATAATCTGGAAATAGGGGAATGTAAAAAAAAAAAAAAAATAGCAAAAGCACTGAAAACATTTTATGTTTAGTAAAAGTTTTTTTTTTATAATTTTATTCCTATAATTGAATCGAATCGTAAATCAAAGGAAGTTCCATTGTATACACGAAATTCATCGGCTGTTTGAGTCCAACTGATCCATAAATAACATCTGATAACAGAACGTTTTAGCAGCACTAAACACAAACAGAAAAAACCTTTAACCATTCCATAGAAAAAACAAACGATTCTTTTATTATTTTTTATTTCACTTTCTGTATGGGAATCTGCACGCATCCACATGCTTATATTATACGTATATGAACATTCACTATCACATTTCATTTTTTTCGTTCTCATATTATCCGAGATAGGGAGTTTTTATTGCCATCATGCATGTGCTATTTATGTGAAATAGAACAGCTATAAAATTACTGCTGGATACTATAGTACCTTGCCTTATAAATATATATGAATAAAAAAGTTTACGATAGATTAAATACATTCTATATAGCTGAATGGGGTGCAACGTTATTGTAGACACAGATTAATGGATCGCAAATAATATAATAAAGGGGCGTATATGTATAATATAGATATATATTACGTTTGAGCATGTAGCCATAACAACAAGAGTTATTTTGTGGTCCAGGTGACGGCGAGGACTTGCTGTTGATGATAGATAATACAAGATCAATTCGTTATTTCGATTTGTTGCTATTTGAATATAATTCGTAAGAAACATGATGCTGTAATAATTTCTTATAATTATGAAGGAATAACTGATTTCTTATTTAACTCCATTTGAACACCTTTATATATAATTATAAATTTCAAAATCATCACCCATTTTTCGATTTTTGAACAATGGTTCCCCCTTCTGTATTCGAAATGCTGCATACAGCAGTAGATCTGTGAGAAATGCTTTTAAATAGTACAGCTAACTTTCAGTTTTAATTTTTTAAGAAGTGAAACACAATTATAATTTACATTTGATATGAAAGCAATTATTTGTTGGTATTTATTTCAGCACTATTTCACCAGATATCCTAGATAGTTCATTCTATATTATTATTTCATTTATGGAATCTGCATTAAAGATTGGATTTGAAATAGGCGTACTTTTTATATACATTTTTTTTTATTAAAAATGCTTCCCATACAAAATAACAATTACTAATGTTTAATAAATATAGACCACTAAAAACTAGTATTTAGTCCTATAATATTCCGTCCAAATATTGTTATACCGTACTTACTCAAGCTGTCTGAATGAGCTTTGGCCTCACTGACTTCATCATGCTATCAACTTCCTGTTGTTTTTACCGCAAAATTCTAAAACAACAGACGATCGTTACCGCGCAGTTCCGATATCATCGCTGATACAGTATACACTTTGCGGGTATAACTTTAACACTGTCCTATAAAAAGAAGTAATGACCCGCTATAATGTGTAATTTGGTCGTAATAAGGAAAACGTATACTGTTGGTGTATAATAATATTGGAAACCGTAAAATATGGATATTTGGGTTTTGTTTATTATTCTCTGTCCTTGGTTCCCGTCGGATATGGGCGGTTATTGCGGTTTAGTGGATTGTCTGACGGAAAAGTGAGCGATTTTCGTTAGTTGGAGGATTAGGTGGGCAATTGGATTTTTAATAAACAGAGGAAGTAAAAAGTAATGGCGATGACGATGATGACCTTCTCGTTTCTGCAGCGATAAAATGAGAAAGTTGCAACTTGTTAGTTGATAGGATTAATTAATTTAATTTCATTAAATTATTAGAAGCTTTGCAAAGCAGTATATTATAAATGAAATGTTTTTAACTGACTACTTTAAATTGGAAAAATAAAGTTCCACTTGAGCTGAAAATTTTCTTGTTCTTAATTTATTTTTCCAATGAAAAGTAGTCAGTTAAAAACATTTCATTTATAATTTAATTTCAGTTTATCTAAGAATTCTGATTGAAATTTAGGTAACAGGGAATAATTAGAAAATCGGAATCGTGTTGAATAAAATTAAAAATTACTGATGTATGCATTTATTTCAAGCTTATTTTTAATACTCTGCTATTATTACGTACGGTATTTCCTAATTGTTTAACATTATGACTAGCAATATTTGCAATTTTCACGTTAGAATTTTTCATCCTTATACAAAGGACGAGACAATCCATATCTGAATGGCTACAAGTTTTATATTTATGATTTTAATTTTCCTATGTTTATATTTTTTTGTTCCTATAGAAAACAAAGTTCTTTATTATAAATGTTTATAAATTAAAGTTGGCAACTATTGTGGATTCACGGCATTAAGGAAGTAACTGGTTATTATTTTTTGTGAAGGGCATGTAATAACAAAGCTCAAAATCGTCATCTTTTTCATTTTATTTTTCATATTATATAACCTACATGTAGGTCGTCCCTCTGGGACAAACAGGTGCCTGAACTTTATATAGAATCTTCTATTGATAACATTGTATCGTCGTAGAATGAGTGACGCCATTGATTTTCCGTATACAATGACATCTTCCACATGTTTCCCCATCGTGTTATACAGCCACGTGTATTCACTTACACAACAACCTCCTTCATGAAAATGCATCTTACAGCCTGACAGTTGACATTCAACCAAGCAGTCGCCATCTTGTTGAATTAATTGACAATGTTCTTTTCGTCCAATCGAACAAACTTTAATATATTCCTTCGATAAGATCTTTGACTTAAATGTCAATATCATGTTACATAAAGAAATATTGATAAATTGATTTCTGGTCGTTGGGATAATAATATTTCCTTGTTTAAAACGATTGAGTAAGAATAAATTGTAACATTTTGTGCATAAGAGACAAGGCGCCTTGCCTCCTTCATGACTTTCTATAGCGATGCAGCAAACAAAGAAAATATATTAACATTTTGCAAATAACTCCAACATAATTATGTTGCACATCATAATACTCGCGTTGTCACTTCATTGAGAATTAGAAGAATAAAGCGATTTTAAAACATGAGAAGAGTTATTATTCATTTCGCAAAGACTTTTTCACAGTAACTGGAGCACCATGTATTGAAGACTATTGCGTGTGTATCTTCTGGAAAGTTAATTACCAAGAGGTATAAATAACTTTCGCTTTGCTGTGTTTATTTTGCTCAGCATCAGTACTATCATTAAAGTGGAATAATTTAGTAATGCATTTATTAATAATTCAAAATTCAATTAAAATAACTTATTAACTGAATGTCTGGTTATTATAGACTGTGATGCTCAAACACTTCCTTTGAATATCAAATATCAAATGAAAAACACCCACTTATTAATATTAGTGATGCCTATAATGAACGAATTTAAAAGGCAGGTTCGTTTTCGATAGTCGTTAATTTAAAAATAGAAAAAAAAACTGTATGTGACATTAATACTAATGAATGGCATCCTTCATACTGAGAATTAACATTATTTTGACATCTTTGGTAGAATCCCTCCAGTTCATTGTAAACTCAAAATTTACGAAGGAGTATTCATTTACTGATTTACTGATAGGTTACTGAGGGAGGATTTCATTTACTGATAGGAGCTCATCAAATATGTCAAATTACTAATGAAATAATTTAAATATCGCATGTTTATTTACTTTCTTTACATGTTTCTGAACTATTAGAATAAAAAATAAGTTTACTTTCAACCTTCATTTCCCAATTCCTGCATCTGGCCCCGACGGCCATCTTTAATATACCGTTTTTCCGTTGCAAAGGATCATAACCTCATAACTCCATCTACATCGTGCCAATAAAAAGTTGCGTATATATATAAAAAGATGGCTGCAGTATATTTTTGTTGCTGGTGCTTTCAGTCAATACATAAAAGTTTCCTATTGTTGAAAATAATTCGCTAGCGGAATGTTAAAATATTCGTCTTATATATAAAATATATAGAGGCAGTGGGGGTGTATGTATTGTGTGGGTTGGGGAGGGGGTTGAGGGTTGTGAATTTGAATAAGGTTTTGTTGGCGATGGGTATATTATGTGTTTGTGTTGCAAGTTTCTAGGTCGGAGCTGCATTGAAATATATTTTGTTAATGTGCATCTACTGGATACAAAGCACTTTTTCTTTTGGTGTTTCACTTATTTCAAACCCAAAGAAAGTTGCTAAAAATAGATGAGCTTCATGTTACTTGAAACAGTGAAACCTTGCTTGAATTCAGCAATAATGAAACAAATCTTAAACACATTAACAAAAGTGAGTTGAGAATATATTCATATTTATTAACCCCATGCCATTTCTAAAAAGATTTAAAAAAGAAAGCGAAACCTGATCATGAGGGAAATTCTCAGAGAAATTTATTGTCCTCAATTATTGGAGAATAATAAATATTCTCCCATTTGAATTACATGTAGTTTGTTATTTTGGTCTAAAAAAAGTAACTTTTAGCTTCTCCAAGACTCTGTGATTAAACATTAATTCCGAGGTCAATTTCATAGTGAAAGACATTCAGTATTTCAAATCCCAGTATATGCAGCTTACAGTATATGCTTTACAGTATATGCAGCTTACGTATGAAGATAGAAACCGCTCAAAACAATGGAAGTAAGATGGCTGAAAATTTCGACCAAATGAAACAATTTCTGTAATTTTAAACTGTTCCGTACATGTTTTAGGCTTATATAATGGAAATCTAAGTACTCCGTAACTCTCCGACTCTCCGTTAAAACATTTAGGTTTTAAATGTTCATTTTATATGTACCAGTTAGCTCCAGAGTTATTACAGACTGCAAAAATATGAAGAATCCTGAACCACTTCACTTCTTATTTCAGGCAAAATCTGGCTAATTTTTTTTTTACTGAAACTGAGTCTAAAGTGTATTATTTATTTCACTAACGAATTTCAGACAGTAGATTATTCAGCGTACGGGAAAATTTTGTGAGAAGTCTCACTAATGAAAATTATTTACATTATTTGATTGCTAAGCCATAAGAACGTCAAAAATTGGCAAATCTCAAAATTAAGAAATGGCAATTTTTAGAGGACTTTAGCTTCTAATAAGCATGCGATTTACTACCCTAATCTGACACCCACGAATGAGGAGTTGCCTTCATCAGCTCTTGGATAGATTTCTATCTTACATTAATATTGTGATATTTGCCAGTCTTTAACATTCCTATCAATTTAATGGTGTAACTCATGTTCTTCAAATATAGTGTATTAATTATGATATCAATTCCGAAAGTTTAGACATTCTCAATTTATCAGCATCAATATCCTCAAAACAAAATGAACATCTCGAAACTTCTTATCCAAACAAATTATCCATCATTGTAAATTCCTCATTTGCCCCCGAAACTTTGTTCTGTCTGAGTACTTAATCTCCAAAAGAAACAAGCAACTATATGCTGCTGTCTTGTTAACCAAATTGTTGAGCGAATTTGCCTTTTCTATCTGTTTGCCTGACAATAAAAGAAGAAGAAACAGAGGCAAAGAGAAAATGAGTTTTTCTCTTCCATTTCAAATCGAACGTTTTTATCCGGGTATTTGTTACGCATCAAGAAATGGAGGAAAGTTTTCTTAAGGAAAATGTAATGAAGACAATTTGTTTGGTTGGAAGCGACCTTCGGAAAAAGGGTTCGTTTTTTACCCTGGGTACAATTTGAAAGTTTACGTCAGTTGAAAAGTGAGTCTTGAAATCTGGGTTGGTGTCACTTTTCTTTCAAAAATGTGTAGGTTAATGTGTATTGTATTAACTTTAATATTAAGTATTAAATTATTTGTTATATAGTTTGTTTGTATGAGATTTTTTAGTTCTCGCAGTAGTTTTTCACAATATAAATTTAAGAATTTTTCAGGAAAATCCTGAAGAATTAGTTTCTTCAGTAAGAACTCTAATTAAGTACTCCCAGCAGGCATACGTCACAGTTAACATGATTCACAACACAACATTATTTTAATTATTTTGGTTAGCAATCCTGTGTAAAACTGTAACATTTTAAAAATACAATATACTTTTACTCACAAATCGTTTGACTGTAATCTGCCTCTGACAAAAATTATAGAACTGTAGATCAGATGCGTTATAGTAAGAGTTTAATGCTGAATGTGCAGAAAACTATTAAAGCAAATAGAAGATGCTAAGAACGGATATTCCAGAGCAAATACGATATTTTCATCTTCAACAACTGTATTCTGAGACTTCAATGTTATACACATCTGTAAAATTGCTGATCCATTATGATACACTAGTGTGAATGAGAGATTTCACAGAAAAAAAAACGATTTCTCATATAACTGGAAGTATATCTTCAAATTCTATTAAGAAATATTAGTGGCACCAATATTTCAGATTGTTTGAAACAGTATTCGAATAGTTGTTATAAATTAAAGATGTTTTTAGTAGTATTAGGTATTTCCAAATATTGGCTTTGAGGTTTCCAGTATAAGTTTGAGCTAGCAGCTTTCGAGAAAAATAGCTGAAATATTTATTTCACTTGAAAAACTCGCATTGAATGTTTATAAGGTTGATGATAATGTAACTGGAAGTTAAACGTCAATTTCTACAAGTTTTCTTTCGCTGAAGATTTTCTGAATTAATGCAATGAACTTAATATATTTTCAATAATATCACTGTACACCCGTACTATTATGTTGTCACCTTTCTTCGACGTGTAGTATTTCATATTGTCTCTCTTGCGTTCCCAGGCAACATTAGTTATAAATTGCAGTTTGATGGGTAATGAGCAGTTTGATGGGTAATAATAAAAATAAATTGCAGTTTGATGGGTAATAAACAGCTATGAAATCACTAGGTGGCTATTTTGACTGAATCTTCTTTAATTTATCCATTCGATTTCCATCTCATCCAACACACAAATACATTATACCCTGAATCAGCAAAACCAGCAATACAAACATACGAATAAAGAATTCAATTGAACACAGAAACCATCATCAATTCAGCACATGTCCAGCCAACCGTGCACAACAGATTTACACACATACACTGTACAAGTGAAAAGTGCTTAAACACATTATACTGTGTAAACTTGGCTCCATACTGCAGAAGTATACGTATAGCACAGTACTAATCCAAGGTCGATGCAGAAATCATAGAGGTTCTCATTATATTGCGGAAGGTCAGGAAAAAGTGCTCTTCGCATCCCAAATATTAAATAGGTTCGAGAAAAGGGAGTGGTTGGTGAAAATTACGTTTTAGTGCTGAGAGGGGATTTTTTTATGGAGAAATGAGAAAGAATGGATTCAATAATAAGATGGTTGGAAGTACTTGGAACTGAGGAGCACTGGGCACTACATGAGTAAGGAAGAAGAGTCTGGAGTAGATAAAAAGGTTTTGGTTAGCACTTCATATTTCAATTGTATACTCAAATAAATAAACTGTTTTTAACTGACTTAATGCCATCATGCATGGATAGACCGAGGTCGTGGGTTCGAGTTCCACTTGAACCGAAATTTTTATTGTTCTTAATTTATTTTTCAATGTAAAGTAGTCAGTTAAAAACATTTCATTTATAATATAGTCCTTTGCAAAGCTCCTAATAATTTAATAATGTATATTCAAAAACATATTTTTTTCCTGATTACCTGAATCCTTTTATCTGCATCTTATGAATTTATATCTGTAAATGCTAACAATGCATGCAATGCTTGCAAAATAAGTACTGAACCATTTCAGGAAAGTCAAGTGCAACTTAACTAAGTGGTGATAAAATCAATGAAATTCATAATTACTTCCTAGAAATAATTTAGTATTTTATTCATCAAGGTTTCATGTAGCCTTCAGAAAAAAACTCAATGAATACATATCAAAGAATCATTAATATTTGATATAAAAATACTGCAAGAACTTATTTTATCACAACATTTGAATTATGTTTGAATGTAAATCAATCATGTTGAAGGAGCATTGTAAACTTTACTGATTATACATCCACG
>JAQIWE010002777.1:0-12679 GCA_034698565.1 Campodea plusiochaeta | reverse complement strand
CATTTTCGAGAGGGGGGATGATAGTACTTTGGAAATTGCTTACAATGTTAATTGCCCAGAACCATGCATTTGGAGTACATAACTTTTTGGTGAGTTTGTTTTACTAATCAATTGGATTGCAATGCAGTTGGACTAATTTTGGAAATAATGTGTTTTAATTGTTGTTATTTACAGGCCTAATTGTGGTTCGATGTTTTGAAATTAGAGTTTGCAATTTGATATATTGCTTTCCAGAATTTAGGATTTAATGCGAATTAGAGTTTATTAACTATAATATCCCAATTTGTGAAGTGCAAGATTCATCAATCTCTGCGATCACAGACATTTGAAGTCCAATGAAATTGATTGCAATCTTCCGGATTATCAAATTATATTAAAATAATATGATCTTCCGGTCGTGGAATTCGAACCCACGTCTATTTACATTCAGAGCAGATTCATTTAAAGACTCAGTCAAAGAAGTTAAAGTTCACTTATCGTTAAAAATGTGCCAAATTTCATTTGAAAATGAGGTTGCAAAAATGTTGAAGTATTACGATCTCTTGAATCATAACGGCTGCTTCATTGCTCCAAAAATTAATTTATGATTACTATTTGTCAAAGTAGCCTATCACAAATTTAAGAAATACCAAAATAACACATCTTTCCAATATCAAAATAAGCAAAATCAAATGGAACAGTGAACATAGAAACTGACTCTGGAAAACCCGAACACCCTTATTCCCAGAATAATACCCTTAACCCAAACCAGAATAATTTTTCCATTATATACCCGGTGAAGTCACAAGTCGTATAATTGTGTTGAAGAAAGTTTGAACGACGTTGATCTGTCGATTCGATCAGCATTGGAATTGAAGTGAATCGAAACACTAAATGATGGGTGAAAAAAGAAACGGTGATAATGGATATTAAAAGAGGATATTTGTGATAAGAGTCATCAGTCATGGTTTTATCCCTGGGATGATAAAGGAAACGATGTTATGACAGGAAGAATACTGGGGAGGAAAATGGTTGAAGTTTTTTTGGTTTGTCAGAAGCTTGCCTATAGAACGCATTCAATGATGTATTAAGTTACGTAACTTTCTCTATAGTTAATATCACAGATGTAACAATAGTAAATACTATTATTGCTGAACAAGTTTGAAGACTCTTGTGCGAGAGATAAATTAATACTGTGGACGAGAGTAATAATAGTTTTCTTCTGTAAGGGTGTAAAGAAACGTTTCAATGGAAAATTCTGAAACGATATTTCTCGTCAATACCTGATGAAGTCTTATTTTTCTATCCATCTAAAAAACTCTATAGCCTCTCGAATTATTAAGAATACATTGATATTCAAAATTTCAATTTTACAATATTATTTCCAAGTTGTAGCCTTCAAAGTATTTTTAAAGGCATATGATCAACAATTGCATTTTGTCGGCCATTTCCTCTGCCAGGACTTCATTAACTGATTAAAATCTTCATTAATGACACAATACCCTATGGTCTTGTAAAAAATATAATTGTGAAATAAACAAGAAACATTTTTAAAGATGTCAAAACTCTTAACTAAGTAACACTTCCAGACCAAACCAAGAAAACTCTCTTATAAACCACCCCTATTAGTGAATCCCACATGCAAAAATCCAAGCTGTATCTTTATATTCTTGTAGATTTTTTCCTTCTTTTTCTATAGTATCATGATGGGTAACCTAATAGCCACAGGCAAGCTTGTTCCGTGATAGCATCATTTATCATTGCAAGGAAGGCCTCATTAATCTGGAATCTGACGTCCAATTTACCCGATTAAATCGTGCCATAAAGGGGGGGGGGGGAGAAGAGAAAAAGTCTAACCCCCCTCTCTTCGGAGTTTCGTCTTTGAGCAGTAGAGGACTTTGAGTATAGAGGTTTCAATGTTTACTGTATTCTGCAGATGAAAAATAATGTTTTTTTCTGGATTTGGAGTAATATTGGTGCAATGTTATTTCTTGTTTTAAATTATTTCGAAGACTACAATGTGATTTAATGTCCTGTGAAATAATAAACAAAATCACTTCATTTTACACAATTATTACTTAGCAGTACTTTTTATATCTTTATCTATATTATATGAATATAATTTAAAGTCTTGATGTCGGAATATATAATGTCATCATATCTCGGAAACAAAGTAAGAAGATTTTCTTTAAAGCTAAAGCAATTTTTTTAACTAATTGTGTGAACGATCGACTGCAATTAAGCTAATTACTCAAACGTAGAAAACAAGCAAATGAGCATGACAAAAGATTTGAACTCACAATCATTGTAATCGTTATTTCACTAATACAGTATAAGTTCGAATAACAAGAAAAATGTTAACATGATACTATTTAATGTCGAAACACAAATTTTAAAAATAAATAGTTATAATTATATCAATTTCAGAAAAGTAACAATTCGGAAGCGATAAAAAAATAATAAGAGTAGAATTGAAAAATCCTTAAATCACTTTGATAATTAGAAAACTACACCAATAATTGCCTCTTACACAGTCAATAAAACCATCATTCATTCTCAAATATCGAATTCGAAATTCGATTCCACCATCATTAACATAACTTATACGCACCCTACTGTACATCTCTGATTACTAACTGGCTATCAAAGATCGAAGAAAAAAAAGAAAAAAAATCGAACTATACTCATCGGCCATTTTATTTGACAGATTTCCCGCCAATAACACTGAAACTGCCGCGTCATCATAACGCACGGCGGGGAAAACGACCGTACTAAAAAGCAGAAAACGACATTGATGACACGTTTCGGGAGGCCCCTTGCCACTAATCCGAATCGCATTTCCCGTTCAAATTTAATCCCGAAACGACTCGGAACTAGTCTCGACTCAAAATTTCAATTTCGTTCTTACACCTTACACAACAGAGAAGAAAAAAAGTTGAAGAAAAGAACTGAAAGTAGGGGTAAAAGGGGGCGGTTACGAGTGACTTGGGGGTCCCCAAACGATCACCAAGACCCCGGAATAAGGGCTTACCTCTGTCCTGCTTTGCCAGAGTTTATTTGTAATTTGGGAAAACACTTTATTACATGGCGAATCACCCCCTCCTATCTTGACGCTTGACTCCCAACAGAGTCATCTACCGGCTGAGTTACGAGGTGCGGGGTTTTCATTATTTTTAACTTTAGTTGAACAAATGAATGCAGTGAGCAAGAGAAAAGGTCGCTTCGTAGAGTTGGCTCTTGGGATTCATAGCGTTTTTCTTTCTTTTTTTTCCTTCTTAGAAATATCAGAAGTACAAGATGAGCAGAGAAGAACAAGAAAATTGGAATGTTACATGCATTACGGTGGTCTTAGAAGAAAATGAAGATGTTTTTTTTTCTTCTTTTTTTCAGAGAGAATATGCTTCCTGCAGATGGTTACGTTTTTTGATATTGTGAAAGAGTATTATAGAGTTCTCCGCATCTGATAAATATAGCAATTGCTGATATTATAATTTGCTTTTAATAGTTTGTTAATGGTGATTATCTCGATGTTGTAATACGATTGATTACAGATATAAAGTATTTTTTAATAACTGGATTAATTTTCCTTTTTTTAAAAGTGAGCCACGAAATTCAGAAGTGCCGGTTTCGTTTACTGAAGTTCTACTTTTTTCTCGGCTTCCACTTACCAATGTAATGAAAATAGTCTACGATATGAAATAAAAGTAAACGTAGAAGAGATAAATAATGAGAAACACTATGATATTTCATCAATCAGAGCTGCCAAATCTAAAAAAGCACTGTAAATATAATCGAATAACTATTACGAAATCGATTATTAGAACTGTGCCAATCAACAAATTAACCTACAGCAAACCAAACTCTAAAGACCTTAAAATAAACTCTCAATAATTCCTATCTCTTTACACCAATACTCTGTAACATCCAGTAACTTTTAGAAGATCGGACAGCAACGGTTTGTCCCAACAGAGGCGTAGAGCGGTCCCCAAAGACTCACGGTCAATTTTCTCTCATTTTCTTTCCAATCTGCTTCGGCCGTAACAGTTCGCCGTAGAGTCCCTTGCGGCCAGTTGGACTTATTACTACTTCATCGAGATACGCCCACTAAAGAAGCAAATGAGAGAAAAGATCGAGGAAACAAGAATTAAACGTCCTGTTAGTCGGTTGAAGGAATTGACCGAGAGCTGGAAAGGAGACTGTGTAAGGTTTTGGGTTTTTTTAGGAGAGAGACTGTGCTGTAGGTTCGATATTTTCTCGGTTTTGATTAAAGGATGTTCTAACTCGTCTCAGCTCAATAGGGCTCATATGAAGTCGAAAATGATAATTAAAGTTTTTTGAGAACTCATCTCATTTAGTAAAAGAAAATCCTTAGACGGAATGAATACTCGTCGGGTTGGCTTGAAGTCTAAAATATATATATATATATTTACAATTTCTATGAATTTCTATGCAGCTACAAAATATCATCCGAAGTAAAAGCTACACACACATTAATATACCATTTTAATTATGTACTGCTCGTGAGTATAACGATAATCTTGTACAGTCCTTCCAAAATCTAACGGATCAACTGGTTTTGTCGTCAAACTATTTTGACACCCATTGTTGACCACTTGTTTGGGTGGTTCAAATTGTGTATTTTCTATACAACTCGTTGGCTGGTCAAAGAAAACAAATAAGTCAACAAAGGATTATCAATTGTTGGAATGTTAGAAACACTCTTGATGGGTTAATCGATTTGGGTTCGTAAGATTTTGGAAACACTATATAAAATACTTCATTCTCAGTTGACTTCGTGATAAACAAATTCAATGCAAAAAGGAATCATAGCGGAATTTCTAGTCTACACCCTGTCAATTCTCAATACATTAAAAAAAAATCACCATTCCTTATGCACTGAGTATCCCTGTGACCGTGTTTCATTAATTACGAACTAATTACGTAAGAAGACATCACTAATTAAGGTGACCTTTTAAGCGTCATTAGTAAATTGTGTTTGCGGACAATTGCAATACTACGGACAGCGCGTGAAAGCACTTTCTTGTCTTTATATCCGGACGAGATAGAAGTTTCGTTAGAATGCTAATGGAAGCCATTGTGTTTACGTGTGGTTTTAGCAGACGATGCATCTACAGGTGTACCAATAGCACCAAGTTGAAACGAAGTTTGTTTTAATTTCAGTTTTGTGTTGTAGTATACTGGTGTTTAAAAATTCAGAATACTAGGCTAATAAAAATAAGGTAACTTTCATTTGTTGCCTTATGCTAAATAATAACTTATTAAAAATAAGTTAGGAAAGCCAAATAAATACCAATTTCTCACAAAATAATTGCAAACATTCATATTTTCTACACAATGTTCCTTTTCTCTGGTAATCATATTTCGAGTTGTACAATAAACAAAGGAAAGAAGCAAGTAAATGTGTGTGGATTAGAGAGCTCCAGGCTATTGATTTAAAATGTACCTTTAAATTATCTTAATATATCGAAACTGCTTAAGAGAAAACGTGTATAATACTTTTTAGAATCTATTACATAGATACTTTCTATTGCTTTCAAAATACTTTCTATTATTTCAAAACTCTGTCAAAATTTACAAAATATTTCGACAGAATGAAAGTGTACAAAAAGTCGAACAGTAACTTATTATTACAGTAAAATCCATGAAAAGAACAAATTTCAAGTTCACCAGCACAAAAAACTGAAAACCACCCTATACTCCAACAATTTTCCCCCTACTTCCCAATTCAGGACATTTTCTTGCGCATCATTATGACGCTAATATGATCAAGAATCGAGAGGCAAAATAAAGTCATCGAATCGGATCAGCGACTCTCACGAGACCTGGTGGCAAACTCCGGAAGGAATTGAATTTAACGGTTTAATCAGGCCATCTTTCTTCACTTCATTAAAGCTAATATGTCACCGTGGTGGAAAAAAGTATGAGACAATAATTTAATTCCTTAACGTTTATTGACTAATAATGTCATGCGTCATCGATGTTAGAGGGTTTTTTAAATTTTGTTTTGGAGGGGTACTTTTAGGGGGTAATTTTGTGATTATGGTTGTATTGTTAGGATTGGGTAATGAATGCTATTTATTTGAAGGAAAATATTTTGTGTTGGAATTTTGTGATTGCTTATCTTAATTCCTTTGATGTAGATCTGCAACAAAGTTCTGTATAATATACCCTATACAAAATCTTAAGGACCTATTCAACTTTAGAAAATTGACGATTTTGACAGGAGAAAGTTTTGTTTACAATGGTAAACGGCGGTGACTCTATTGTCCACCCCTTTGTTTGGTAGCTTAAACTGTCAAACTATGCTAACGAGAATAGGTCCTTTAGATTTTGTATAGGGTACGGAATGAATTTTCAGTTTGAATAGATCTTTCTTCATGCAAATTACAGTTCCCAAGAATGCAAGTAACAATAATTACAAATATGTCATACAAATTTCATAACTATCACACCTCATAAAACTTTTCAACTATATTTGAAAATCTTTCCGAACTGATATACTTCTGAATGATTGCAACAAATGAACGGAGAGTGAGAACGAAAAAAGGGTATAAAAAAGAAAAAAGAAGAAGTAGTAGTATGAAGAAGAAGGGAAAGAGAAGATTAAGATGTTCGATCAATACAAGCATGGTGGTGAAGATCTACCCCCCCCCCCCTCCTTCCTTCATCCCCCTCCAAACGCTTGTTCGACTATGGAAACGGTTGTCACGATACTCGAGTTAGATCTAGTACTTTAGGGTTGTTTCATATCATTTAGTAGTGCTTTGTCAAGGTTTATATTTATATTATGTTTAAATAAAATTTTAAATCCATTTGTATTAAGCAAATTTAAGTTGTGGAAAATAGTTTTCCAGTAATTTATGAGAGATCTAAGAGTGATCTATTATTAATCCCCATGTGTAAGTGAAATAAAGCATATAGAAATCCATTCAATCAGGCAATGGAATCTTCTTAGAACCAGTAACAATTTTAATCAATTTGCCAAATTAATACGTTTGTACTTTCGCGAAGTAATTTAAATTAGGAACAAATCCTCGAATGGGGAATGAATACACGAGTTTATTTCTCTTTTCATTCCCCAACTCGAGCACAGCAATAAATTTAGGAACTTCATGACAATAGTTTCATGTTGGTATCCATATTTTGGTCACTAACTGAACTTACATGTCATACAAAAAAATTCTCTTCCAGATGCTCCTAAATGATTAGCACACATATGAACAGTGACTGTGCTTGTACAAACAATTCTGTATTATTTTTATACAGTAATTGTAAATAGATCATTGCAAGTGAAAGAAATTGTACATAAGCTCTCAAATTGTTGTTTCGGAAAATTGGGTTCTGATATATATTTTAGGTTTTCTTCGATACACTTTTTTGAATACATGGTTTCTTCAAAAACATTCAAATCACAAGAATGCTTACAAATATTCAGTAGCCGAATGCAAATCTAATTAAACCAGTCAGTTGCATCTTCCAAGAATCTGACAAAAATTGTGTTGCTACCATAAAATTTTCAAGAGCAAATAACACTTCAATCTAGTACTTTTACATCCACTTTCCACGACACTATCCAAAATGCTTTCAAAAGTACTAGAGTCGTTGGAAGTGCCAATGAAAATTACGAAAGGAAGGAAGGAGATCTTGGAAATACCTCTGATCTAAGCGTATTTTGATGTCTTCACGATGATGTCGAAACGGTTGATTCTCAGATGGTTGTGGTTAAGATAGGATTGGAAATAAAGTGAGAGAGAGAGCTATGGTTGGAAATAATTACATAGTTTCTGTATAGTGCTGTGATTTTGTCAGTGATTAACAAATAGTTAATCAATTTGGAAAGAATTCGGCTTTTCCAATACATTTGGTATTCTCGTAGGAGAGTATTGTATTACAGTCTACTTTTTAGTTATTTAATCTATATACAAGGAACTAATCAGAAATGTTTTGAGTTAGCTTCAATTTCAATGAAATTTACACTTCTTTACCAGAAATCATTGTTCCACTTGACATTAAATCAGATAGAACTCGTTACAAAATTTTCAAATATCACTTATTCTTGTTATAATAAGTTTCTCTTTCTGTACAATATTATAGAACCTCAAGTAGCGTGTAAGCCTGACTTTCTCATTGTGAAATAAAATTGAAATTAAAGTTCCTACAAAATCTTAGTATGTACAAGACGAGTATCAAACGTGTCCAAAGGAAATAAACCACAACAAGTTTTTTTCGATACGAAACCAGTCTCCTACAAGACGAGACTAGTCTTCTATACGAATCGCCTCGTCTTAAGACGAGCTTTTCGGAGGCAGTCCCGTAACACGTTCGAGCTTCTGTTCATCAATACCGAGACGTGACCGAGTATTTCAAAGACCTACTCTTTTAAGAAACGATATAACATGAAAACAAATTTAACACCTAATAACTAATTCTAGATATTTAAACTTGACAGAATCCCCTCCTCCTCGATACCTCAAAACTATCCAAACCCTGCAACCTCTGCGAGAGCACTTCACTTCATTTTCTATGCAAAACCTTACGAGAAAAAAAGAGAGCTCTTTCCCCTGCGTGTCTAACACACTTGGTATTTACGACAACGCATAAGATTATCTCGGCTTCTTTATCTCGACATTTTGTTGGGAAAAAGAAAAAGAAAATTCAAAATTGCTTACAGAATAATGGAGGTAAGAAACAACAAGGAGATACTGATTTCGATTTTAAGAAAGAGAGGTAAAGAATGAAGATTAGAGGAAGGGAGTATATCAAGAATTTTATGTTTTATGCGATTAGTAAAGTATCATAAGATTTTAGGTCAAGGTAGAAGATGTATAGAGTGTATTTAACTGTTGATAATAATTACCATTATTCATTTTTTATATGAATCCAATAATTATCATTATTCACTTTTTTGTGTGAATTCAATGTGTTTAATATATTGCATTCGAGTAATGTCAAAGCAGAGATAAACAAAGTGCGGAAGTTTTTGTTCATCGTTTTTTTTTTTCTAAAATATTTATATTTAATTTGGAAATGTTGAACAATAATGAAATTATTTAGTTTAGGTTACAAAATTGAATTCAAAACAAAACCGGTAATGCTTATTATTAGCTAGTGATCGAAACCAGCAAACTGCAAAAGTGATTTGTAGATACTGGCTTGTCACCACTCTCTTAGCGAGCTTGTCTCGAGCTCAGATCTCGTAATCTGACCATATGCAAAATATAAGTTATAATGCTACTGTTTTCTAATAACTACAGCTAAAACAACTAACAGAAAGCAAAAGAAATATACTTAAAAGTCAGCATGGGCGAGAACGAAGCCCCTTGCAACGCCCCACAAAAATCTACATTCACCTAAAACCCACCTCATAAATTACTTAACACCGAATGATATATTTTATACAGGAACATTATAATACCCTACTTCCTATACCCCCAGTTCATCTTCTCTTTTTTCTCTGTCATTCTCCTCTCTTTCCCCCTTTTTCTCTCTCCCCTGCTGTACTTGGAAGCATAAGAGATTAGTGAGGATGCGTAGATTTGACAATTTGCCACCTGGGACCAGCACTGGGATGTTTTAGATTAGACATACAGCCCGTCAGAGCCATCTGGTTGAGAATTGGAAAAGTGTGATTTGGCGGGAAATATCGATGACGTATTGATTTAGGAGGGGCGGGGGGCTGGAGAATTGGTGGGTTTTGAGGGAAGTTTTAAATGTTAATGAATGTTGTTATTATGTTTTTCGGTATTTATGAAAATAAGGTGGTCTTCAGATCTTGTCTACTGAGCTATCGAGACTGGTTCATTTTCTAGTAAAGCATAAAATTGCACATGACACATGCCTTCAAGAGCTTATTATCTTTTCTCAATATCAATTAGTCGACCATTAATAAAATAAAATTGAATAACCTTTATTGTTGCAGTTGTATTTGCATGTTCAATAATTCATTTATTTTCACTAGAAATCTTCACTTTCGTTTAATGAATCACTGATTGTAGAATCTCGAGAAGTCAATTAACCCTTTCAGTGCTGTGAAGTCATTTAGTTTCGCCATGACATGTCGTATAACTGTTTTCAACAACAAATAAAACTTGTCAACTAGTTTTTCTCCAAACTGTACAGATTAGAATCTAGATTTTTTGTTTAAAAATAAATCTTCATTCCATACAACTGCGTCATTTCGACCATTACATATAAACTCGAAACTCAAAACATTTATATAAAACTAAATTCTCTTTCTGTAACCTCTCGACAAAATAATGTGACACAACTGTAATCCCCAAGTTGCTCGCGAACCCATATAAATCAACAGAAATAAAACAAACCTAAAATTCTCTTATTATATAAATCATTATTCATTCATTAGAACTTCGTAATTAAGAGCAGAAGAATAACTTCCCCTCGTAAATATGAAGACCTTAACTGACCAGCAGTGTGGGTCGTCCCTCGGCGCCCAAAGAAGTCCAAAATGAGGGAAAATTACTGCAACAGGGGCCATATAAATTTAATAAAATCTGGACACCTGATATCTGTGTTATTATTATAATATGCGGTGGTAGTATACAAAAGACATGCCCTACGGGGAAGCGCAAGAGGGCCAGATGCAAAAAGCGTGTTCTTTAGTCTTGTTTCATTATTTCTGCCCTGGTAACACTGGTCGTAATGTAAACAAAGAAATTTGGAATTTGATATAGGAGTGTGTGTTGTATGTTTGTGTAAGGTTTCTGATTTTGTTAATTTATTGTGATTAAAATGTGGTTCGC
Source organism: Campodea plusiochaeta (assembly GCA_034698565.1). Classification (NCBI taxonomy): domain Eukaryota; kingdom Metazoa; phylum Arthropoda; class Diplura; order Rhabdura; family Campodeidae; genus Campodea; species Campodea plusiochaeta. The sequence continues at coordinate 1,919 of JAQIWE010002777.1, read as the reverse complement.
AGTGTTGCTCTGTGTCAAGACTGATGCTTATGAGAACTCTACTGTATTATCATTATGTAGAAGTGAATGTTTCGTAGAATAATTATGTTGTTTCTAGGACTAGCATTGTAGAACAAAATGTACCTGGGAAATGTATAATTTTGTCCTTTTAAATTAACTGATACACTGTATTTCCATTTTGTTTGTCTGAATTAAGGTTCAGAAATACGTTTCATAATAACCCTAAATTTTTTGTAAGAGCACTTGGTCTGAATCACAGCTAATTGATATATAACAACTAAATTGATGTAACAACAGTGTTTTCGCTTGATACGTTAAAAGTGGTAAAATCTAAGAATATCCGTAACTATAATTCTTATCCAATTATGAAGATTATCAGTAAGTATAGTAAACCTAACACTGATTATCATTACAAATATACTAATCTGTAAAAAGAAACATAAAAACTAAAATCCGAAAATTACTCATCGCAAGCAAACATCTTCTAATCACCGAACATTAAGCCACGTCATCAAAATTCATTTTTCCACCTGATTAGCACCATCTTTTCCAGAACAATGATTTTTGTTTAATTAGGACAAAACCGTATTATTATAGCTCTCGTATATTAATATGCTTCATTAAAAAGGAAAGAGATGCTAATTATTGTTTAACAAGTGAATAAAGAATAAGTCGTTTTGTACATTAAGTATAGCATGACTGGGAGATATAAGGATACTCCCCTTTGAAGAGTCGTGGAGAAGAATTATGGGAGTTTTTCAGGTCGTAATAATAAAGAGAATATTGTGTTTTCTTGAGGATTTACTCGTATTTAGGTGACATGTTATATTGTGGAAGAGAAAGTGTGGTATATGTTTCAGGAGCAATATTTTCTATTGTGTTTCGGGGCGAATAGTGTATACCCGATTTGCAGTTGTTTTCAATTATTACCATATTTTAGATGTCCAATAATTATTATTTTAACCACTCACTTATTGAATTGATCACGAAAGTTACTAATGAATTAAAATTACCCTTCTCTAAGATGAGAAATCAGATGTGAAAGATGTTTTTTAAGTGAGGGTTTTTGAAAGTTTGCGAAAATATAAAAATAATAACGAAAGAAGGTTCTTTTTATTTACTGAGTCATAGGCACACATTGAAATGGGGAAATTTCGGGTATTTATCATCAAATTTACTCAATTTTATATTAAAAAACCCTCTGATTTGTGATTTCTTGCCAAGAATAAGACAATTTCATCGCGGCAGATGTTATGTTACATCTCAAAATTTCAAGAACTCCCTCAAAATCACAAGGATTTCATTCCTTCGTTTATACATCCTCATCTAAGACAAGCAGAGTGCCCCATGTGGTGCTCTGTGATTGGTCGAAGGACTATATACAGTCAAAGCCAAACGAGAAAAATGAACGTTGGACTTAATTACACATGCTAATTGCTTTTACTAGTTTTCCAAGAGCACATGTACCGAGTTAGGGGTGCTCCTGCATCCAGCTTCCCTGGGCTTTTTGAAGATCCCTTTTAGACATTCTGGACTTTTCTTGTGTAAAATATGCGAGATTTTCTTGTTGGGGAGCAAGCATCTACGGGCAAAATTAATTAAGATGTTTTAATTCTCTGGATTCGTCTGGTGAACGGGGTAAATTTTAAGAAGTTTTAAAAGAGATGAAAGTTTTTATGAAATTAGTAATACTGGGATTTTAGGAGTATCAAAATCTCGTTTGTGTGTGAGACTTATCTAATCTTCGAGATTTTCTTTGCTTAGATGATTTTGAAATATAATTACAAGATCGTATAAACTGTTTTTGAGCGATAAATAAATAAATAGAAACGTTTTTAATTAGTTGTGATGGTTTCTGTTCGGCAATGTGTCTAGTTAAAGAAATCACTGTCAAGCGCACCCAAGGGTGCCTAAACCCT
>JAQIWE010002776.1:0-12680 GCA_034698565.1 Campodea plusiochaeta | reverse complement strand
CAAGAAATGTTAACTTATAATTTTTAAAGATAATAACATATTGAATAATTCAGATTCTGATTCTTTTCGGCAGAGGTTTGATAATTATGGGAGGTCATTGAAGATAGTGAATTCACAAAAAGTCCATTCGTTTCAAAACTGTTCAAAATAACCCCCAAACACTGAAAATGGAAGAAATGACACTGGAAGAAGTCAGCTCAATTAAATTTTATATATTTTTTTACGATTTTTAATATTATTATTATATTATAAACCTTCATATAGTTTTCGTTACAGACCTGTACGTCACTTGGTACTAGATCTCCCACATGTGTCCGGGACCTTTCTGCTTATGCAAGAGCTCAGGCTCAGGAATCAGCAGCACTGATACAGATATACTTTTTCCTTCTCGAGAATAATCAAAATAATATTCAGAGAATCTATATAATCGTTAAGAATCTTCGAGGAATCTTTTCAGAAACCATACAGAAATAATAATAATGTCCAATAATAATGAAGAATCCTGAAGAACTGTCACGAAACTAAAAAAGCTGTGAGAATTAATGTGAATCTCCAAGAATATCTCTTGAAGATTCTTGGAAATTCCACTAAGTGATGAATTTCCAAGAATTTTGAGATTCGTGTTATTCAGGATTCCTATGTTCTTTTACAGATCTAACGGATTTCAAGAATTGATAATCTCAAAATTTCCAGAGTATAATTATTTTGGAATTATCCTGTGTAAACTTCTTTTTGCAAGCTTGACTTTGAGTTTCAAACGTTATTGAAAAAAGTAAAGAATAGTAAAAAAAAAAACACAGACACAGAAAAATATTATATTTTAAATAGCATCTTTGGAAAAGAAAGGCAAAAAAATTCGCAGCATTTTAATCAAGGATTTAAAATCAGCCAGCAAATTTATTTGAGAAAATCGACCGTATTTTGCAAATACTTTAATTACTTTCATGCTTATTTTTATAATTTCTGCATGAATTTTTCACAGGAACCAAAATAATATGAATCATTTATTTTTTTCTCTCTTTCTTTCAGGAGTAGATTTGAACTTTGAAGACATTTTCAGATTGTTTTTTGATTTTTTAAATTTATTTTTATGTCTTACCCTGAGTTTGAAAATGAAACTGCACTTTCTAAAGAGATGTAAAATCTTCAACCTGAGTTTCGAAATTCTATAGTGTATCGCAAGGTTCTAAAACTAATCAATTATAGCTTCCATTTTTAACTCAATCTGAGCTAGGTTTTATTTTCAAAACCACATATAAAAATGCTCTTACGTAATTATTTAAGCAATCTCAGGAATAATGAAAGGCCCAAATAATAATAAATATTTATTTTTGTAGATTAATTATAGTAATTTGGGTTATTTGGCAGATAAATGTATTGAATTTAGAATTCAATATTATACTGTACATGCAGGGTGGTCCACGGGATAGGGTACGAAATAAAGAGACTGATATACTCTGCAATGAAATGGGATGTATAAATGTTTATTATGTCTCAATGATATACATGCTTTGCCATTTATGGATAAAAAATATTTCTATATTTTAAATATTACGCTACATAAATAGAGACTTTATTCATCACGTACTTTTGGGAAGTTTTCCATGATGTTATTCATGTTGTTATCAAATAATTAAATTTCATTTTTAAAGTTAGAGATTTAAAAATTCAGTATGTTTTACTTCAGTAAGATGTAAAACACACCATATAAATTCAGAAATTTCCACCAAGTAGGTTTTGAGCACTGAATAAAATAAGAAGTCATGGTTTTCCCTATCTTTTAACACAGAGAGTCAACCATTTTTGGAAATTCGTAACGCAGAAACTACTTGATGGATGTTTCTGAATTTTTGTAGTGTGTCTTACACCTGATTGAAGTATAGTGTTTCCAAAATCTTACGGACCCAAATCGATTAACCCATCAAGGGTGTTTCTGACATTCCAACAATTGATAATCCTTTGTTGACTTATTTTTTTTTTTTTACCAGCCTGCGATTTGTATAGAAAATACACAATTTGAACCACCCAAACAAGTGGTCAACAAAGGGTTTACTCGTCAAAATAGTTTGAAGACTTTGAGTCCGTAAGATTTTGGAAGGACTATAAAACATAGTGCATTTTCAGATCTCTAACTTCAAATATGAAATTTAGTTATTTCACAACATCATCAAAAACTTCACAAAAGCACGTGATGAAGAAAGTCTCCGTTTATATGGCGTGATATTTAGAATATAGAAATATTTTTTATCCATCATAAATGGCAAAGCATGTACGGTATATCATTCAGACATAATGAACAATAATATATCTCATTTCATTCCAGAGTATTAGCCATTTTATTTTGTACCATATTCCGTGGGTCACCCTGTACAATTAGTAATTTTAATAACATTATTGATTTGTGTTTCTTATTAATTTTATTACTGTTGATTTTGATTTTAGTGGAAATAGGTATCATTATTTAGAAAAGTGTAGTTTAATACAAGTGAAATGAATAACATCAACCGTAGAAAAAGTCTAATTTGTTAACGCAATTACAAAATACAGAACCACCACTTTCGTTATTCACTATAAAGTTAGACTGCAGAATTTGTCTTTAAAAATGTCAAAATTATCAGCTACACAGCATAATAATGTAAACTAGCGCTGCGATGCTTGTAATTTTAAAGGAGTATATTTTCATAGCAGGAATAATCTTTTCCAACACACATACGCCGTTTTACTTTCTTTGTTCTCCATTGTACTCGTTTTCCCAAGAGACCGTTAAGATGTGCTGGAAAAGTTTATTCCCGCTGTGAAAATATACTCCTTTAAATCAATAAACAATTTATTGGAAGATTGTACTTCTCCACTGTCCTATATTATATAAAAGCAAGAATTCGATGTTTAAACTTGTTGTCAAATAGGGAAAATGTTTTTGACTCGTTAATGAATATGAATATGTTTAGTGCTTCTCAATTATACAATTTTTTATGTGCAGTAATACTTTTTCATTTGAATCATGTCAATTAATTCCACTTGTGAATGTGATGTATATACAATAATGCTTGATCATTTTAATTCATTATTTCATTGTCAGGGAGAGGTGATACATTTTCATTTTGTTACTGAGCTTGATAATTATATTTAAATGTATATAGAACGGACCCTCGGTCTTTGTACCAGATATACAAGCACAAATAAATATTTATTATCATTATGTCATAAATTCACTATACAAATACTTTCCCCGAATATCACTATTTATAACTATCCAATTTTTAAGGGCAATTTTATTCAATTTAAGTAGGTGTCCCCCACAAAAAATGTGTATGATGTGAATTTGATTCCATTTTTGAACTGTACATCATTGTCACTGTTGTATAGTATTTTTTTTTATAGGTACCGGTGCCTGATAAAATATTTTTTTATTATTATGTAAACAATGCAAAGTCAATCAATGAGCTATAAGGCAATAATGTTATTTGTCTAATTGTACCCGTTAAAATATGAAGAAATTGATCGAAATAGAGATCGCCATGGGCTGCATGCAAATGTGATAATTGATTTCGAACATAATGATGATGACTTTTTCATCCAGTTCTTCTGTTATAAAAGCAACTATTTTCGACAATAGAATAGTGGTTATACTAAGAGTGAATATTACCACGGACGTTAACTTTATAGATCCTAAAAAAATCGAGTATAAAGTAAAAAAAAACAGTGTTTCAACTGTCAAGAGCAAAGAAGTTCTTTAATAAGTAACTAAAGATATTTCTACATTCTAAATCGCCTTCTACTAATAAAAAAAATCTAACCTCTATCAAATATAGAATAACATATAATAATTGAAAAATATTGACAAAAATAAATATGTCTTCTCACTTTTAAGAATTTAATAAAATCTGTCTTGTTAACTGATACTGCTGGGATACTATTGCAATCCTTGTGGAGTTAAAGTACTGTAGCATTAAGTGAAAATATTTTTACAATATCGACTAACAACAATAAGTTTTATTCTGTTTCGTTTGTGATACTCTCCGTCAAAGATCTATAAGCGGCACTTTCACCATCATTCCGAGATCCGAGTCCGACACAAAAAATACAAACCACAAACAGCTCCACCTCGGTGCACAATACAAAACTAAAAAAATCGCCTTTAGCTACTCAGACACAACACATTAAATAAATTATTATTCACCACTATCACAATATACGAGCAATTAACAACTTAACAACATATAAGACACAAAACTTCGAACCCAAAAAAGTTGCGGTAATCTTCCAAAACCAAAACATTCTTTTTCCTAAACTTTCAAATTCAATATTATCTGAAATTATCAGAATGCACAGACTAACCCTGAAGCCGCCTGTATCCAAACTGCTACTAAAATATTGTGCACTCTAATTCAAACTTCGGTCCCCATCTATTCTCTCCAATTCAACATGGTCTACGGCTACAGTAATGGAGTTTGATTGCTGTCATTAGTCCTAAATTTGCACAATTTTTTAATATTCTACAAGAAAAGTAAAACATCATGCTTATTTCAAATCTTATTTGTCAAATCAGTGGAATTAGTAGAGCCATCAACGGTAATATTCTGAGGAAAAGGAAGATAATTTTCTTTTTTGATATGAAGGGTTTGCATTATATAAAGGGTTCTGATGGGCCAACTGAAAAAGGGTCCGTAATAAGTTTGATATTTTCGAATGGCTATTTTGTGATAAGTAAATAAATAGATAAGTAAATATGTGATAAGTAAAATTTACACTTTTCATGTTATTCTTTGCATTTCAAATGCTTTGTAGCGTGGATGAAGTAAAAAATGTAAGTGTAAATATATTGAATATCCATTTACCTTTTTATAATTGTTATGCGGCAATGCGGGAGAATTAAAATTCTGAAAGTACGTCCTTTAGTTCTGTTGTTGTAAATGGGAATTACCCATAATAGGTCAAAATATCTTAGTTCTGACTTCTGGGTATCATATTGAGTATAATTATATAACCAAGAATATTATTCATATATTTTATAAAATAGAAAGAAAAAGTTTGAAATTCTATTCGAAGTATTTTTTAGCTTCAAATCTTTAGGAATTAATATTATTCCAACGAAAATATTTTTACTGTACATCTTCTCATTTATAGCCTATATTTTTTGCATTTGCCAGTAACGTGTATTTTAATTTACTTGTTTCACAGGGGATGGATAGTGTACGTCAACATTTCAAAATAATTTTATTTCATAATCTTGTCGTCAAGAACCCCATCATTTGCTGATTGTTATAATACAGCATATAAAAGTAATTAAATTGAGTCTGCATAATTTGTTGGTGTTTCTAAGTCAGTAAATACGATTGGATATGGTATAGATAAACTTATTTTTAAAGAGTTATATGACACGGAAAAAATTCCGATAAAGAGAGGCACTTAAAGATAAATAAAAACAGGGCAAATTATTATTAATTTTATATTGTGAGTTAGAGTATAACATCATTTTCGCTGTCGCTTATCAAACTGCAGCATTTTCCTTCTCTTTTTATTTTTATTTTTTTAACTCTGTAGCAAATTACTAAACCAATCAAACCAAATTACATTGTTTACAATACTTTCGTGTAATAAAATATAGTTATTATGCATTCTATATATATAAAAATGGTATAGCATGGTAGCAAAATGCACATCAATAACATTTCAAATAGTTTTCTATTGAAAAGAATCAAAATTACATATCACTGGGATATCAGAGAGTTGTGGTTTACCTTAAAGTATATAAGTATCATAATTCTATCAAAGGAATAAGGAGGATGAATTTAGGAAAATACTAAACTGTGATTATAATTTATAATGCTGATTAATAAAAAAAATCTGCAACGAAATACTGTCTAATTAAACCGAAGTCTTCGTTGATATAATCGTCTAAAAATACTGTTATATATACGGTAAGTTTGTTTGATTTTTGAATTTCAAGAAACAGATTTTAGAAACCTTGATGATTTTCGGTTGACTAATTTAAGAAATTTCAGGATTTAGAAAATAATTAAACTCTTGTTTGATAAAACAGCCCAGATATTTTTTTAGGGTATTAACTTTCACTACATGCAAAAATCAGTAATTAAAAATGCTCCGAGAAGTGTAGATTTTAATAGCATAAAACAGTTGTTAGGATTTTTTTTTGTTAAAGGGGTATTTTTTTCTGCGGGAAGCCGTCTTTTCCAACACAGCTTATCGGTCGGTAGGGAAAGCGAGTACAATAGAAAACAAAGAAAGTAAAACGGGATATTGTGTTAGAAAAGATGGTTTCCCGCTGGAAAAAATACAGGTTTAAAATCAGATACAGCAATACGTTTAGAATGAAAAAAAAATATTGATTAATAGTACGAGTATATAAAAAATAAAATAAAATGAACTCATACATTTATAAATTATTTCAGTGTATCTACTGCAGATTCTTCTCAAAATTTCGTAAATTCGAAATTTCATTTTGAATTCATTCAGTCATGCCTTATCATGGATTTATCTCATGAACATCATGATAGAGACCAGTACGTTACATACCCATATATTATGAATTATTTGACAATAATAATAGATCTCTTTGTAAGATAAAGCAAAATAATATAGAGAATGGCATTTGCAGCTTTGGATGAAAAAAATCGAATCATATAAGAGAAAGTTAAACTGTCGAAAATATAATAGGAAACAGTGTCCATCAAAATAAATGAGTAATGAAAATTGGAGAAATGTAACTCTTTTGTCGAGTCATTGACGCATCTATACAGGTCGGATTCAAACCTATATACATGTTTCAGAAAACTATAACAGAAAATCTAAAAAATAAATAAATTCTGGATGGAATAATTTTAAAATGATGTACGAGTACTCGTACTATAATGTGGGTGATATAGGTGTAAGTCAAAATAACAGTACACCCTACAATATATCTAATGAATTATGCATTTCTACTCCTTATCTAATTTCTTGGTACTTATAAATCAATTATTCACAGTGAGTAAAATATATATTTTAATAGAAAAAAATCAGATGTATCACGAAAGGAAAAATAAAAACAAATGAAATTATGTATTGTATATGTATATAACAGATTTTATCTTGTCTATAAATAAAATAGTGTCAAAACTATATAATCACGATTTTTCTGAATATACTGAAAAGTTTTTTTAGTACCTTTTTCTTTTTTTAATACTCTATAAACTGTATACGCTAAGCTTATATTATGTTCTATAATAATGCTGGACACAGAAACAACGTATCATTAATAGTTAGAAAGTATATTATTTTTGTTTGTTTTCTCAGTATAATCTGTGACATGCTCAAAAACAAAAGATCTTTTATTTCTTTTTTTCCTCCTTTCTGACAAATTGGTTTTCACATTACTTTTTTTATCAAAAGAAACAGAATCTTGTTTCTATTCAGCATTCAGACCTCAACCAAATGATGAATAAATATTTCTGAGGATTTTGCGTTGTTAATTACTATTAATATATATTTTGACTTTAGTTTTTTTAAGTTTATTTCTTTAAGAACTTCAGAACTATTTTTCTTCTTCATCATATCTCTGAGAGTGAATTGTAATATTAGATACGCCTTAATCGTAATGTATTTCATATTACTTTAGAAAATGTTGATCCATATTTTATGACAATTGGTTTAAGTGAATAATTCCATCATATCACTGAATAGATTTCCTATTGAGCTTTGTATAATAATTTGCAGGGTAATGAACGACATGACTAAGAAAGATGTTTTCTTGTAAGTTATTGCTTTCTCAATTCAGTGTATAGGTCCTACACTTATTGAAACCGACATTGCTTCATAAACTTGTAAATAATTTTAAATTAACACCTAACGTTCTTTTTTTTTAAATTAAGACCTAAGTTGAAATCTGCCTTTACAAAAGTAACCCTTCTCAGTCGCTTTCGTAGATTTGTAAAAAGGGTGAGTGTGTAGTGAGTGAAGTATAGATTAAGGGGCAGGGAGAAGAAGAGGGTCAGTGAAGGGGAATGAATATTGCTGTGTGCCTGCTACTGGGGGTGCGTTAGTAATGCTTCAAGACCTCATACCAATAAGCCATCTATGATTGAACTTCCGCAATTCCTAACTAACCTATTGTATTCTGACTCTTCTTACACTCTCGAGCAAGTGCTGCGTATACTCAGTATTCAAGCTCTATTCACTGTAAAGATGCTGAGGTACTCACAACATTTCCATTCAGTAGAAAAATGAGAAACTCGTGTGTTAGGAGTTATAGATTGTCGTACAGGTCTACTGTCTGCAGTACTTCTCGGTACATAGTCCAGTTTACACTCTCTCATACAATCTTTCTTTCGGGGCTTCAGTACTAAAGCGTCACAGCTCTTACGAGTTGTATGAGAAGCAAAAGAATTGAAAGTGAAATGGGACATAAAACTTGTGTAGGTAACCATTGACTCATTGACTTTTCGGGGGTCAGGTTTGAGCCCTTACATTTTTTAAACAGTTTCTTTCTTTCTTGATTTATGAGTGTTGTATCATGCTGGAAATAAAAAAAATCCAATACTATAGTTACATTGTAATTAAATACGACGAATGTTCAAATGATGATTCAAAAGTTGTTTTTACCCGAAGGTGTTTAACAGGTCACAAATATTCCAATGTTTAAAGAATACTACGATATCACTTGATAACTGAAACCAGCGATACAAACAATTCTGTTTGCGTAAAAGAAGTTTGGTTTTTATGTTTAACAGATTACATATAAAATATTTTTCTTGAAATTTAATTTAAAACAAAATTACAGTAGATTATTTGTGTTCATAGATATATTACTGTAAAAATGCAATAACTTTCTTAAAGGGGTATTTTTTTCTGCGGGAAGCCATCTTTTCCAACACAACTTATCGGTTTCTTGGGAAAGCGAGTACAATAGAGAACACAGAAAGTAAAACAGGATATGTGTGTTGGAAAAGATGGTTTCCCGCTGAAAAAATACAGGTTTAATAAAATCACAGTAACTATGCCAGAGTCATCTGTAGTCAAATCGGGTAATTTATATATCTATTATGGCAATATCTATTACACTATTATAGTGGCTGTGATACTCGACATTGTTTGGATTATAATTATTTTTTTACCTACAGTATTTGAAATAAATTTGAGTAGTATAAGAACAAATTTTAAACATGCGTTGAATAGACATTTCTACATAAGGAAATAAAAACAGTATAGACAAATGTTATAAATGCAATAATTTTTGCAGACTATACGACGCTTTTAGCGGATTGTCTTTCTTTGGGAGGCCGTTCGAGACTTTCGATCAAGCCAGATTTTCCTAATTCTAATTTAAAACACTATGGAAATATGTCGATTTAATACAATATTATGAAATCAATATAATAGTAATACAATTAATATGATGTATGTTAGAGAGATATATCTATAAAACATTCTGAATTCACACAACATAAAAATGCTGCAAAAGTAGAGATTGCGACCAGTTCAGGATGCAAAGATATTTCCGATCTTATAGATTTGTAATATATATTCCTTTAACTGTAAAAAAACATTTTTTAAAGAAATCCTTAATTTTAATTTACGTTTGATAACAATTCAAGAAAAGACAAACATTTTTGAATGTTAACTGTTAAGAATACTGTATAATAAAATTATGGAATTAAGTATGATGGTATAGTATGTGCTTATGTAAATTACTGTGGCCTGCAGATAAATTGACTTTTCTGATATTATAACATAATATTATTCTTTTTGATATGAATAACTCATATTATTTTTCTTACCTCCCAAAAATCACCGGTTCTGGAGATATTCACCTTAGAAAATGCAAGAAAAAGCTGTAAGGTAGCGGAGCAACCGTGGCCCAAAACAAGACAACTGCTGATATATGAGTAAAATGATTAATTTGCATTATTTTTAAGTCAGTTTTGTTACTCCTTACTACTTAATAGATATGTATTCTGATATGTGTTTTTCAGCGAATAATTTGCATATTTTCGCAAGTTAGCGAAATTAAGCAGCTCGATTTCTGCTACCTTGTGGAAAATCTATCTAGTATATAAACAGAAATATGTCTTGATCCGTTGGGTCAAAAAATGTCAAACTTTTTGCAAAAATTCTTACAAGAAAATCACAGAAAACCGAAAATTCATTAACAGCAGGTAACCCTTTAAACATATGTCATAAAAATAAACAGTCCTGAAACACACGGTTTCCTATGGCCAACCTCGACATCAGAAGTGCAAACAGATACAAAATTTTTGTTTCTCTTTTCAGTAATATTATCTTTCTCAAATACGTTATAATATGTAAACTGAACATTATGTACATACACTGTATACATCTTTAGTTAATTATTTAACGAATAGGGACCTTTAATAACATTACATCCGTACACACTACACGCCAAGTAATTTGGCTTTGCATACTTTTAACTAGCTTATCACGTTTTTATATAAATTGAATATTTTGTTGTCGAGATTCTGTTTTCTGTGACCAATTACATGAACGTTTGTACATTTTCAGATGCAAAATATGAAGTGAATTGCTCCAATGATGTGAACTCGGTTATTTTTATTCAATTATGAATATATTATATCATTGCATAATAGTATTATTATTTCAATTACTTTTGACTGAAGGTCTTAACGTTTTGTAAGGACTGAAAATATTTTTTGTTACTTTTTGTGATTTATGTGAAAATAAGAAAAATTTCCCGTGATACACTCCTAACTATTTCCAAAAATAACATAAATTTCTATTTGACAATATTTACTCTCCTTGCGTCAAATCAAGTAATAAGATTACAAATAAATTTATTATTGTTGAAACAATACAATAATAAGTTGTATTTATAATTAACATCGTAAATTCATAATTATGTATTGTAGATTACTGTACCGCTATAAATATTTTAATTTTAGTAAACTATAATATATTTGTCATAAAGTTCAAAAAATATATATAGGCAATGGACAAATTATAGATTTTGTGGACTGGATTAGACTGAGAGTAACAGAAAAAAAAGTAATTGCTGTTCTCAACGCTGTTACATGAAGTGAAGAAGAAATATTTGGAAAGACTGCATAATATTCAATTCCATTTCTTCCATATTTTTCAGAAAATTACACATTTTATTAAATTTCATTTTGTTAGTACTATTTTTACGTAATAGAAGTGATAATGGTTGCCTTCTCTAAATATTAATAGAAGTGATTAACCTTCACTGAAACATTGACTAATAATAAATTTATTTCATTTTCTATTTATTTATTTATTTTATAACCATATACCACTTTTATTTATTTGCGAAAATAAAGATAATATATATCACAATTTCCAATGAAAAAAAAAGCAAAAGTGAACTACAGTAGTCTGTAGCAGCTTCAGGTGTAACAGTATATTTATTGTTGAGTAACGAGTATCGAATATCTTATCAAAATAAAATTTTACTAAAGAACCCAGATTGTTGTGTGTATGAAGTATACCCGTAATAAGTTGACAACGAAAATAAAAAATACATTTTTAATATAAAAACGGTCATCCAGTAAAACAATATTTTGGTAGAGTAATAGTAAATGAAGAGAATCTCGAAGGGGGTGGGAGGAAGGGAGAAAATTGTTCGCTTGACTGCTAATGAATGAACAAAACTTAATAATACCATTGTCCTGTCAACAATGAAAATTTTCTTCCAGGACAACCCTTTAATGTGGACCGTAAAGTTCCATTTTTTATTTGTGCATTTTTCTTCTTTTTTTCATCTTCCTCTCCCCGCTGTGACTTAGAAATACGAAGGCTGGATACGAAGGTCATATGTTTGGACGACAAATATCACACAGTCACGATAGGAAGAACTACATCCACACGAAATGAAGATGCAGAGTAGATTTACAAAAGAAAATTGTCAGTTTTTCAGTTGAGACGGAATTACGCAACATGTATTTTGTGTGTTTTCTATTTCGCTAATTTTCGGGAGATTGTTTGCTTGTGAACAAGATATGTCTTTCTTGCTTATTGGGAAGATATTATATTAATATTTCAGTTACAGTTATGAATGTAAATGACTTTGAGAAATATTATTTGGAAAAGTAGCCATCATTGTTGTACTGCTTACTGAAATGAAATATGGGAATAAATTTGAGAAGTAATTATGCAAATATAAAATTTCAAAAGCCAAAGGTTAGACTATATGGCACAGATTTTACAGCAAAAGGGCGGTTTTAGAAGAGGGGGACAGGGGGCCCGGGCCCTCCCCTTAGGACGTGACTTTTCAAAAATAGCACGAAATAAAGAAAAAAATATAAAGCAAATAAAGTTGAAAAACATCTAAAACCTCTATTTTTTCATTTAAATATGAAAATTTCCTTAAAATTACGTCAATTTTCATTAAAATTTCCGCATAATCCTAAAAACGCTCGAAATATTACTGTTTGTTACAGAAAAAAGTAAAAATTTCGCCTTTCTTCTTGTTTGGGCCCCTCACTTATGAAAATCCTAAAATCGCCTTTGGTAATGACTTCATTAAGTTCATTTGCAATACAGTATTAGTGCTGCGTTGCTGCCGGCGAGACGAGCTCGAGACGAGCTCAAGGCTCGCTCGCTCGTTTAGAAGAGCCGAGCTCGAGCTCTTCCATATTACACGAGCTCGAGCGCGAGCTTTATCTGGCGAGCTACGAGCGAGCTCAGTC
>JAQIWE010002775.1:0-12681 GCA_034698565.1 Campodea plusiochaeta | reverse complement strand
TAAGCCGTTCAGAAGTAGTTCGCGGTCAACCAGACAGACAGACAGACAGAGGCACTCAAGCGACTTACTATATAGATTTTGAATGAAGTTGAAATTGGCCTAATTTAAAAAAAGATATACTGTACTCTCGTCAGCTGATGTAGATAAAAGTGTTCAAGTTTCGAGAAAAGGAACTTGTCTGACAGAAAAATATCTTATCTGACAAAAATTTTAGTTTCTGAAAGTTTCTTCACATACATCACAAGCAGACTAGGCAGAAGTAAAGTTACTTTGGATTTTTGTGCCTTTTGTTTTCTCTCTTTTGTTTTTTCTGTTTTCGTAATGTTAGAAGCTGTTTTTCGAATATCTATGGAACGTAAAAGATTGACATCCCGGATTCTCCAATAAAGTTTCCTTTTGCATACTGTATATATGACAGTAGTTGAAGACTAGTTGATGTCAGTTTCTTCACAATCTTCACATATTAGAATTTTCTAAACATTTTTCTTTCATTCTCTTTAAAAGATTTTGTTTACATCCATACGTGCTACTTTTTGTTTTTTTTGATAATTATAGGTTATAAAACTCGTCTTCTATCGTAACAAAAATGTTGTAAAATACATTAGATTAAGATTGTAAATGTTGATCACTTTTTTAACTTTTGTACAAATATATACTTTGTAAAAAAAACTTTTCTGAAACTTATTAGTTACTGGGCATAAACGAATTATCGTAGGATCAGTATAATATGGATGTTCTTTTTAAAATTAGAAGATACTCGTAATAGTATACTCTTTTCGTAAAAGTACAGCAATTGAGCAAAATATTCCTTTCACACTCTTTGGAAACGTATTGTGTAAGTTTTCATTTCTGAACAACATAGTAGTATATAGAGCATAGGAAACTTTTCTGAGAATGAAAACGTTCTAAACGTATTCATTTCTCAGATAAGGTACTTAAAACAAAACAACCTAGTCCATATTTCTGTTTGAAAGTTGAGTAGGGTATATATACTTTATGTTCGATGACAGGTATATCGTCATAATTTTTGATCTCTCGATATTTTTTCCTCGTTGCTTGAATCACCCCTCAGGGAAAAAGAATATAGTTACGATATATGCTTGTGCCACTGGAAGAAGTGGCAATAAATGTATTCGCCATTTTTATCGAATAGTCCTGTTTCTGAGATCGAATCATCAGGTTACATTTATGGACAATTCTTATAACAGCTGGTAAGAGGCACGATATTATTATAAACCTAGCAAATTGAATATCGACATTCTGAATTTATTCCTTTGAGGACGTACTTTGATTTTGATACTTCGGAACATCACGAATTTTTCAGCTATACAATGAAAATATACGCACTTGCATAGGTACTTAAGATATGCAATTTTGTAACTGTATTGTTCTAAGTGTAGAACTATCCGAAATGTTTGAATCTGTAGTATCATAAAACTAGAGCAGTGAACACAAACATAAATTTTGTTTATTTTCTTATGAATTTGTTCATACATGTTTTGAAATAAAACGTATTTGACACTTTCAATGAAAAGATAATGCATAAGATGATGGAATAGATGGAAATCTTGGAAAATGGAAAGAAAAAAGATGAGAAGCTTTTAATAGAAAGTACAATATAGAATATAGTGCTGCAAACAAATAATATTCTCTGCTCTCAATATCGTACAAGTTTTTGAGCATCAGTATAAAAATTTGAGAGTTATTAAAACTTAAAAAGCATTTCATTACTTGTTTCTCTTTTTGAGAAATATTCTTCCATGATCAACTTCTTATAGAATTTTAAAATATCAATAATGATAAATTAGAAATAGTATTGAGCTAACCAAATTAAAATGTATGAATATTCATAATACGTATACTCTGCGCCGTGTTTCTCCTGACAGTACTTATTCTTTTATTGTCTAATTGTCTTACATTACTTCAATATAATACTATTAATTAAAGTTAACACAATTTTATGTATTAACGTTAATATGCCATTCCAGTGATTGTTTTACTTTTCCATTCTCTTCTTTATTATGTGAACGAACTGTAGAATCTTTCCTGTGACTTAGATAATACTTTAGGCGTGATAATTCCTTACCATATTATGTGATAACACTACTCATATAGAATTTATTGTGAACGTTATCAAAAACCTGTAGTGAACGATAAGCTGTGAATACTGTTTTCCTGTTATCCGTATGAACGGATGTAAACTAAAGATAAAACAATGTTACTCTAAAGCGACCTTCCTTATACTGTATACTATAAAGTTGTCTCTCAGTGAAGAACAACAAACTATTATTTTTTGTATAGTGAAAGTGTTATAGTGAATAATATGTCAAATATTAGTTCAAGTGGTGGTTGGGTGAGACCACCACCTCAACCACCATCAACATATTCTATGCAACCTGAACCTTCCACTGGTGTAGCTGGCTTTTGGAGACCACTTTCTCCTGGTGGAAGAATTCCAGTGCAAATTTTAGCTCCAGTTTTAGCTCCTATGTTAGCCACTAGGAAAAGTAGATACATTCCTTTCAAGGTATTTGAATGGTATCATTTTAACCAAGTTATATTGAAAGACGGAAGAGTTCATAGAACTGAAATAACCAATATTATTACATCAAAACTGCAATAGCAATAACTTGTAATATTCTGAGCATAGAAACTATTCTGTAGTTTTGTCATGTTGTTACTCACATTCAATGACGTTGTGATATTGTTATTTACATATTATTTACTCATGTAAATTATCAGCACAGTTGCAGAGAAACCTTTATTATACAGTTACAATTATGAATTAGAAATCTATTATTGCACATTCATAGTATTGATAAATATAACATAAGATATTTTAATATATTAACTTTAATGCCATTTTTAGAAATTAGGGCATATCATAAGAATCCAAGAGTCATTCCTTTCTGTGCTGCACTTTTTTGTCTGTTATGTTATTATAGTCGGAATGTATATGTGAATGAAAATGATAAACTGCAGCATAAAAATTATTATATACCCTCGTCAACTCATAAAATATTGTAAATTAAGTTTTTAATTTTGACAGAAATGTCTAATTACGACACATAATAATCGTGCTTTTTGTCTCTATGTAGCCAGGGTTACGTATATATTTCGTTGTATTGTTCTGACAAAAAAAATCTTTGTTGTATTAGCATTGCAAAATCGTAATCGAATGCTTATTTCAGAAAGAAACATACTTTTCGTTCTTATTATATTAACTATGTTTATAGAAGTTCTTTGCTTCCTTATTAGCTTCTTTTGCTTGCATGAACTCGTGTTCCAGATGGTATAACCTTGCTTATATATAAAATAATGGTATAATGTTGGGTTACGTTAATCTTATATAATTATGTCCTTATGTACTAACTAGACCCGAATTCAGTTATATTGTTCTGCTGTGTGAATGCATATATTAGTTCTTTTATAGAGTTTACTTCATCTTAAATTATTAATATTATGTGCCATAACTTTTAAATTTCCTTTTCTCTGCACATTAAATGAACGCCAAAGTCCAAACTAAATTATTGTGTTTGAGAAAATCAGAGCTAAACACCATCAATGGTATTAAATATATATTTCGAAACTGATTGGATTATAGAAAGATTTAAATGAAGTCAAACATAATATAGTAATACGGTAATTAACTGATCTTGATTATTTAAAATAACTTGTATAAATAAAGTAATAATATTATTTCATTTTATACATATTATGATATAAGTGTATAATTTGCATGTGAAAATGATAAATAGGACATTTGGAGAGGGGGGAGGTTACCGGTATCAGTTTGTACATAATTACATTGAAACTACACAACTGATTACAATCACATGAAAATCATTTGCACTCGAGAGTGATAAATAAGAGTGTCTTTTGGAACTAATAATATATATATATGGAATTCCTACTCTACCAAAGTAATGTAAAGTCTCATCACAGAGATAATACAGTATATCGATCTCAAGATTTAGCTTTTGAATTTCCCCTCCATTGGATGTGAAGAATTGTTTATTTCCCTCATTTTTGATACTTGATGATATGTCGATAAAACAAACTCACAGATCTAGGAAGTTCTTATCAATTGTCTTTGGCGCACGCGTTTGTTGAAGTAGAGTGAAACCAAAAATGAATATTCGTGACTTCTTTTCTCGTCTTTCGCACATTTTTACTTTGTTGGCGACGATCGCCCGTCTGCAATTCATTTAACTTCCGAACTCTTTTGACCACATTTTCATAATATATTGTACAACACTAACAATAATTATATCGGGGTCGAAATAAGAAGCAATGTGGGTTTCGAATTTTGAGCTTTATTTTCACACATATCTTCATTTATTGTGTTATCTCTAGAACTGCTTGGCGGATTTTAACAA
The DNA here is from genome assembly GCA_034698565.1 of Campodea plusiochaeta. Taxonomy (NCBI): domain Eukaryota; kingdom Metazoa; phylum Arthropoda; class Diplura; order Rhabdura; family Campodeidae; genus Campodea; species Campodea plusiochaeta. Next base: position 8,302 of record JAQIWE010002775.1, on the reverse strand, counting down.
AATTTTCAGAAGTATGACAGCAAGTTCATTTGTTCATAATAAAACTGATGCAGTTTACACAGACTTTATAAGTTCTTTATTGTCTTTGGAACCAGTAGCAGCAGATTTTAAGCATACGATGATACCGCGCATGATGAGAAGAAGGCATTAAATTTACATATTTTGAGTAGTACCTTTCAAAAAGAAAGAATCCGACAGTTTTACAGAGAGCCACTTCACCAGACAGATAAACTGTCGACATATCACGTGATAAATCGACGATAAAGTAGGATATGTTGTTACCAATACATCTTGTCACCAAAAAGAAGTTCGATGATATGTTTCTGTGGAAAAGCAGCATGAATGTTAATATACAATGAAGAGAATGAAAATGTATGTATCACGGTTCCATCCATATTAATTTTTATACTGATTATTATAATATATTATGTTTGAAGATATGGAACAACAAGGAAAAGCGTCTAAAGCGAACTTTCACTTCATCTTGTTATTTTGTATTGCTAATTCGATATCTAACTCCCCTATGCACATCCTCCATCTTATAAATCTGTAGCAATTAGTACTAAAGAATGATAGTCTCAATTGTCTCCTAAGTACGAATGAATTATAAGATCAGTTTTGAAGGTATTTTCAGTGGTAAATGAAAGAGAGCCTTCAAATAAGTATTACAGATCTCTTTCTAGGAAATGTAGCGTTTCTTTTTCGTTTGGGAAAATTCACTCGAATATATACGCTCATAATAATGATGAACGTACTTGTTAGAAGTTTCTTTTCAAGAGTTTTAAATTTCATTGTTCATTTTTTTTCTTCAATTTCATCGTTTCTTTTAGGTTTCAGATTTCATCATTTTTAAATGGTTTCAGATTTTATTATTTTAGTTACAGGGTGACCCCAACAGAACTGATGTAAAGCTTTATTGGTTTCCTTTGTAGAAAATAAAGTTTATTTGTATGTAAAAGTGAGTTACTATAGGTCATACTCCACAAAGTTTCAGAAAAATTCATTTGGTACTTTTTGTACAATAAATCTTTAAAGCGAAATTTCCTATTTAAATGTAGGTCTACAGAAAAGGAGGTATTTAATATCATGTGTATTTATATGGGAAACTCTTCATCTGCGAAAAATTATTGCTCAAAAAGTACTACAGTGATTTTTCTTGAAATTTTGCAGAATATATTATGCCTAATTTAAGATAATTTTTCGAAATTATCAGCTTCATATCATCGTAGATGAATATTTCCTAGCGTTGCAAAATCAGCCTTTTTTAAGCAAAATTTATATAATTTTTATACTCCATGATAAACCCCATGGTCTTACGATTTCATTAATACCAAATATGTGCATTTTAATATTTGTTTATTTAAAAAAAGCCCTATATCAAAAGTAAGCCGACTTTATAATCACCCTATATCAGTATATATTATTTGTATACGCATGTACTTTTGATAACCCTTTACTAAATATTTATTTTCTTACACCGAATAAGAAACATACAGAGCATAACTCCTGTACTATATACAATAACTCTTCAATGCAGCTTTGAGTATTAATAACCGAGTATTTAATCGTAGTTAGTGTTTTTATATTATTTTCTCTTTTTTTTTCGTGAATAAACTGTCACATTGAAGTTATTTTCATATTTAGGATCTTTTGTGAGGAAATGCGAGGAAAATGATACTTGAAGTAAATATGATCAGTTTTATACTGACACACACATGCTTGGAAGTAAAAGTAAATTAAATGATCACCGCAGACTGAAAATTCTGATATCGTGAGAAAAACGTGTTCTTTTTTCAAGTGTTTGTTGAATGTTCTCCACAACCGAGTAATTTATCTTCTTTCTGTTTGTTACAAATGATTAAAATTAATGTTCCTTTCTATTCTGTTTTCAGTTAGGAGAGCGTGGGTCAGGTCTCCGTCCTCGAGGTAAAGTTCAAGACTTCGAACCACTCCGTCAGGAATGTTTGGATTCTGGTGCTCTCTTTGAAGATGCAGAATTCCCTGCAATTGACCAGTCCATCTTCTTCAGCAAGAGTCCACCTAGACCATTTGAATGGAAAAGACCTCATGTAAGTACATGTGACATTTTGTGGGATATTTAGATGAGAGTAGATTGTTTTACACTGCATGAAATGTTGACTGTTGAATAATATTAACCAACTGTAATTTTTAGTATTTTACTGTATTGTTTCAATTTGTAAAACTTTTTTTGGACAAATTTCATTACTTTTTAAATTAATTTCATACTAGAAAACTGTTGATAAACATATGAGAAAAATAACTACAATCTGTAAACAGCAAAACTAAAAATCAATGACAAAAATTTAAACTATTTTTAGAGTGATTTTTTTTAGAATACCATGTTTGAATTAGGTAGCAGGAAAGTTATACAGTATTTTGCTTTGTTGATTTGAGTATAAAAGTGAAGTATCATCTTCGTAATGAAGTTGTTATGAGGAGAGTAATTTGAATAGACATTCATCGGTATAAAGTATGAACAAAGCAGTATAATACAATCTATTCAGCAGTGGTACATAACATGACTTTCAGATTCTATGGCTTATTATCATACAGAAGTGAAACTTACTACAACAGTGAAAAGCTCATCAACAGAATCAATATTGTGCCTTTTACAAACACTGGGTGTCTGGGTACTTACAGTTATAGGTGCAGGCCTACATAGAATGTGTGGAATAATTTTTTGTTGGGCTATTTACTGTCTTGAGAAATTTATTATTATGATTATTTTTTTGGGTGGGGGGGGGGGGGGATATATTGTGTTAATTTAAGAAATATTTTCTGTCCATCTTCTTAAAAAAAAAGAATATCGACAATTTGAACAACAAAAGAAACTATAGACCTATTGAAAAAGTCGTTTCCAATGCCATAGTCGTTTGCATAATTAAATTTCGACTACGATCTATCAATAGTATCATTACTGGACAGTAATGACGTTTATTGATGCTCTTTTTTTCACAGAAGAATGTGGTCACATACTCTTATTGTCCTCATCTAAATAACAAGTTAAAATTCGAAAATGCCGATCGGAAAACGCTGACTGTACGATCATTTTTACATCATTAATGTCACCAAAGTCGTACTGTGGGGGTTAATTAATAATTGCATAATCATTTTATAGTGAGAACGTGATGATTTTGGTATAGCCGAGAATATCCCGTATCATTTATTTGATAATTTCCCTATACTGGATTTTTTTAAATAGTATTCGGTCAGTGTAAAGTATATAGAATATAGAACTGGGAGTTATAATAATGGGTATGATAATAATAAAAGTAAATATTATGATGGTTATAAACAAATCAAGAGAGTAGACCTATTGTGAGAATGAACAAAATAATGGTATTGGATAAGGATTTAAAAGAAATTTGTCAGCAGTTATTCTTTATTGATTAATGTTATAATGTTCTGAATGACTTGAGAGATGTAATAAAATAAATACTTTATAGTTTAACTTACGAGTAGGGCATATAATGACTTCCGTATAGTATGACACCATTTACTTCGAAATAACTGGAAGCTTTGAATACTGTTATAGTCTACAGAATTTTTTACAAATCATAAGGTTATATTAATAAAAGGGCAATGTCAGACATGAGAGTGGGCAGTGGGGATGTAAAAAAATTTCAAAGATTAGATCTTCCATCCATACTGCAAAACTATTACACAATCCTGTTGACAGGTTCCTTTGTTTTACTATATGATCATTCATCACATTAACTAATTATAAATGTGGACTATGTAAGTGGTAATGGAAGGGCATATAAGGCTTTCGTGCACGATGCACTTAAACAAATGGATGGAACCATTAATTTCTTCAACAGGGTGTGGTAGTAGTCGTAGTAGTAGTGCTATATGTTGTACTCTTCTACTCTCTACTATACCATATGGAACAACAAGGGATATTTGTATGTAACATAGCACTGAGATATAAACTGTAGTTAACCTCACCGTACACTGCAGACATTATTATAGTTTCTGAAATAAAGACCGATTTGTGAAAATTGGGATGATACACAGAGGATATATAATTTTGCAAATTCAAATAATTGTAATATTCTCTCTAGCCATATAATAGTCTGTGTAGCCGGCTGCATAACCTCACAGGGGACTAGCACCTCATAGACTGCGAGATTATGCAATTGGTTACGGAGGCTAGCCATCATTTTTTGATAATGATATTTACTGCTTACTAATCTGTAACCTAAAATGACTCCATCGTTAAATTACAATATGAAAATTACAAATCTTCATAGAAATCATAATGCTAAGATATTAAAGTCGTTCTTATGTATTGTGATTATACGAATTTTACTATCATTGTCAGTTTTCCTATATTCCAAACACAGTGATTTCTTTCGTTAGTACCCTGTAATAAGAAGGAAGCTTTATAGTTTCGTTGTACATTACTCCTATACCCACATGATGAGTCGCCGTACTATTCCCTCTCGAGAACCATCACTCTGCTGGGAAGTTGAACATACAACTCATTAGACGTAATGTAAGATGAGACGAACGTACTTTAAAGCTGAACATCCATTCACAATAGTATATAGTCTTCAAAACAACCTTATCGCTGGCTCTCATTTGAGAGAGCATCATCAAAGTACATTTGACGCTGTCAGGTGTCAGCCTGTGGAGTATTATCGATTTCATGTTTAAATGAAGTATATATATTACGTAACAGAGTTAACTAGAGATTGCCCACAGATATAATAGGTTTCGAAGTTAAGGATTACTTCATCTTCTCATCCTCAACCAAGGATATGATACTGGACTTCAACTTCTGTTACTTATATAGGGTGCTTCTCTAAAAAAAATAGTAAATAGTTTTTATATTATATATATTTTTTAAGTTTTTTTATCTACTTTTGTCAGTAAAGTATATATGCGTTTCAGTTGCTTCCAAAACGTCGATCCCTTAAAGCTGATTCTCTGATCGGGTTATAGCCATTAGAATTATTACATTGACTTTCCGGGTAGGTAGATTCTGAAGTATAAGGGTATTATTGACTAAAGTAATAACTCTACCTAAACTTAGAGAGAAATAAGATGAGCTTTTCTCCAAAACTTGGAAAAAAAGTTCAAGGTTTAGTCGACGGAGACATGTTTCTTCCCTTGTAAGAAGGAAAAATTCATCTGTAAGTAAACACTGAAAAATTCTCTTGGATTATTGTTATCTTTTGGTCCAAACGGAGAATGTTTGCGCTTTTTTTTCCAATAATTTCTTAAGAAATCAACGCTTCGCAATGTAATTGAAAACTAATAAAACAATAAGAAAAAGTTTTGTTTGTGACAGCTATTGTACGTAAAGATTCGGTGTTTCTCTGTCGTGTATACTGTATATCAATATCAAAAGCTTTCAATTAATATAATTCAATTAAGTTTCTCTAGCTATTTTTTTAAAAATTAAATTTTTAAAATGACAAAAGGTTTCTCTAAATAATTACTCAAACCAATACAGTTAACTATAATGAAAAAGAAAACCAGCTTGGAGAAGTGACTTAGTGGTACTGTTTTACGAAATATAGATATCTTGATGTATTTTTATTTATCCATAAATTGCATTGTACCTGTATTATTTTGCGGGGAAAATAGTTTACATTCGAATTAACTGAAAAACTAACATTAACAACGCCGTAATGATATTGACAGATTCATGTATTGCAAACTTAAGCTTCGAAACATTGCTATAATTTTAGTTAATATTATGCGAATCAGTATAATATTATTTTTAATACTTATATATCATATTCATATCAGGTTTTGTCGTTGTGTTATGTTAATATAGGTTAATATATCAATCTGTACTAATTTTAAGATTATTAGAGTAATAACGAGAAATAACTTATTATTGACTGTTTGTTAGTTCTCAGTTAATAATAATCTGTTTCTTACTGTATATACAGGGTGGTCCAAAAACCTTTATCCCTACTTGACTTGCAAATTGCTCGTGATGTACTGCAGATACAGACCTGAAATAAACAACATGCGAAAGTTCATTCAATTGTCTATCCATTCAAATACAGTTTTAAGTTGATATCTACGATAGCAGATGTGCTACAGCCATTTTCCCAAAACCTTACGTGGAAACAAGTTGCGTTCATGAATAATATAGTGAATTGCTAAAATTTTGGTTGTTTGAAAATATTTATGAAATCTATCAGGATGAAATTTCCCATTACGTTATAATGCTTTGATAGGATATGTCAAAAATTATTTAAATCTCAAATACTGCCCCATTAATAGGCAAATCAAAGTTTAAGCTCTATAAAGTGCCTTAGCATGGATTAAGTGGTTCGTAAAGATAATCCAGAAATTTCTCAATAATAGGTTACCTCACAGTTAAAAGAATGATTCAGTTTAATAATGTTGGTTCTTCTCATTGTTATCGCTTATGTTATATCTATTAAATATTTAAATTGTAAAGAAAATGATGAAACAACCGAAAAATGGAATATATGCTGTACAAAATTCTTTCAACTTTCTTTCACGTAAGGTTTTGGAAAAAAGGCTGTAGCGCATCTACTGTTGTAGATATCACCATAAAACTATACATGGTTGAATATAGGTAATTGAATGAACTTTCATATGGTTTTTATTTCAAGTCTATATCTTCAGTATATCACGAGTAATTGTAAGTTTTCAAGTAGGGGTAAAGTTTTTTGGACCACCCTGTATATAACAGTTACAGAGGTATTTTTTAATAAACATAATATTCTATTGGGATTTCTTTCCCAAGAGCATCAAATATTTTATTCTTATATTGAAACGAATAATTATGTTCCAATGTACACACAACTTGAAAGAGAATTATAAATGTTATGGAAACAACAATAGCTGTTACTATAATGATTTATTAGTTTAATTAGCATCGAGACTGTGTAACATACTAATCTTCAAAATGAACATATAGACGGAAAATCCAGTTAAAAATTATTCCAGGATGTTTCGTCGGAATATTTTTTTTAATTAACTTTACTGCAGAAAAGGATTCGATCTAATTTTGGTGTTCTTTTGAAAGTGTTAACTGGCGATTCTCATAGTCGTGATTCTATCAATCTACTAATAGCCCACACTTTGAACATTTATAAAAATAGATTTAATGAAGATACCAATGCGATTTATGGCTTAAATGAAAGAGGAGAATGTAAAATTATTTTGAGATATCATAATTTATGTCTTCAAATTGGTAGCCGTTATTGCGAAATTTCTGACGACAGCGTCTGAAGAAAATGCGTCTATCATTCATGCAGTCTTCAAATCTTTAATTTTAAAAATACAGGTCTAAAATTTGAAATTTAGTACTTTCATCAAATATAAACTAGTTACTAGTTCTCAAAATATAAAAAAATCAGTTCAGTAGTTTTACTGTATGACCTTTTTCGAATATAACGATTTTTCTATCTTTAAACACAGGAATAAGAAATCTTCAATTTTGCCTTACAGAATAGGGAAAATGTCGTCACTGAGAAAAACATTGCGTGAAAGCTACTGAATGAATTTTTTCGAATGTTTTAGTAGTGTATTATATATAATGGATGTACTATACTTGGAATTTTCAGACCTATTGTATCTTTAAAATTAAGTTTTTTGATGACAAAATTAGTGGTATGAATCAGCGCATTTTCTTTAGACGGTGTCTTCAAAGATTGCGCAAGAACAGTTAACAATTTGAAGGCATATGATATCTCAAAATAATTGTACTTTTATCTTCTTTCATTTAAGCCATAAACAGTGTCTATATCATCAGTACATAACATTTTATGAACGTTCAAATCGTGGGCTATTACTTAATTGTCCCATTGTATATAAATTTAATTTTAACAATATAACAAACTTATAAATGTAACAATTTAACAAACTAAACTTATGCAATGTGAGTGCAGAAATTCAAGGAGGACCAATTTCAGTTTTATATATTTCACATTTCAGGTTCATTATTGAAATAAGTATAACTTTCTATAAGAGAATTTCAGCAATTGTAACTTACATAATTTCAATTCCACTGTGTTTAAAATCAAACTGAAAACACACTGGAACCTTTTATTTCATTATTTGTCGGTAATTGCAATGTCATAGAATACTACAACGCCAAACAGTGTAAAACTAAAAGTGGACATGAAATTTTGTTAGCAACTATTATGAACAAGATTTTTTTTTGTAGTTTTTATTCTTCTCAATAACAGATTAAAGCGAAACATCGCTTCGCCTATTGCACGCAAAGCGATCCTGGTGGTTCAACTAATCCAAAATGGCCGTGCATGGTGTATAGAAAGCAGGT
>JAQIWE010002774.1:0-12682 GCA_034698565.1 Campodea plusiochaeta | reverse complement strand
TGAGAGTATTGACGTAAATAAGGTATGAGGTAATGTCATAGAGTTGCCAAGGTATTAGCTGAACCCCATGACAATACTTTGTCGCAGATTTTGGAAACAAAAGGTTTTTCCTAAATCCTTGTTTTTAACTTATATTTTATGAGAATTGGCTATGAAAAATCAAATTAAAGCAAGTGCACTTCGTTGTTTTGTATCAGAAATAATTATATAGTTTAAAAGGCGTGAATCTTTTTTAAAAATAATATTTGTGAATTTCAGTATTTCCCATAAATAATTACCTGAATTTTTGTTTGAAATAGAAAACCGTAAATAATTTTAGAAATTTTTTCCTTTTCTTAGAAGATCATCGTTGATTCAGTGTAAAAAATACGTTCTCTTAAGTGTCGACATATTTACGGAAAGAAGACAAATATACAGCTGAAAATCCACTGGAGCTATCACCTTGAAATATATACAAAGTATGACATTTTTAAAGAGGAGCATCTCTTAAAATCTATCTTTAGGAAGTTCAATATTTTATCTGCTTCAATTGAAACTAGATATCGCCTTGCGGTTATTACAGAATCCACTTGCTCACTACGTGTACTACTGGGATTTGGATCAATACAAGGGTACACAGATACTTCTAATTTCCTTTTTTTTTTTTACGAATTTTCTGTTCAAATTAACAAAATTTCCACAAACTCTAGATTTTTCTTTCAAAAAATTTCCAACACTCGAAAATATTGTTATCATTTGTGAAAATTGTAACCATAAAAATAATTTTGTTTGTAAAAAATACTGGAAGCTAATATAATAATTTTAAAAGTCACTTTCTTCAATATCAACTGTTGTTATAAAAACTGATCAAATCTGTTTTAACTACAATTTCTTAGTACACAATTCAAATATTAATAAGTTAAATAGTTCTGCTTGGGTTTTACCATTTATTGAAACACAATATTTCTTCTGGACGTATCGTCTTTATTAATGAAAAGACTTTATCAACTGTACATAAAAACGAGTGAAAAAATTTCAGTTATACGTTTTTTTGTACAGTTGATAAAGCCTTTTCATTAATAAAGGAGTTTCGCCTAAAGAAATAATGTGTTTCAATAAGTGGTTAAACCCAAGCAGAACTATTTAATAGAAGAAAATGCCACTTAACCTCCGTCGTAAAATCTTAATAAGAATATTTATACAAAAACGAAATTTAAATCACTGATTATGACATCATAAACTTCATTTTTTCAAACACCAATACGTACACTTTCAGCCCCCTTGGACGTCCTTAAAACTACACCACTCCCAGTATATCAGTAACCCTCATATCAGAATAATACCCGTAGGTAGCTGTTACTAGCTCTCTTCATCTGACATGGATGTTGAGTATTGTGAAAACACAACTCTAATCCCATTTACCTCAAAGAGGAGAGAAAATACAATGGGGGTATAGTAGTATGGTATGGATGTGAAGAGAGAATATGATGAAGGCGATGGACCAGAAATGGCGTCAAAGTCAGAGATTTGGTTTAGGGTTATTATTAGAATTAGAGTTTGTTAATTTGAAGACAATTTCAAAACTGTTGATGCCTTTCATATAGTATTTTTGGATGTTATTTATTTAAGAAAACGGTTCAGTAAAATATATTGCTGATTTATAGTAATTTAGTTTCAATTTTGGTAATAGTCCGTCTCATAATTACTATTGTTTTGTTTGCACGTGTCAAAAATTTAATGAAATATACATAAAAATAGAAAATAGAAAAATATCTCATAAAAATATATGAAATAGGGTCTCGATTCTGCTAAACGAAACCTTCTCGATTCTGATGCGGTACCCTTTTTCTGCAAGGTCTCTTTTAAAAAATCTGAGATCAACTTTACTCGTGAAAATCTGGAATCATAATTATGTTTTGCCTCGAAAGTCCGAGATATGATAACTTGTCTTGGAACTGTCTTTATATAAAAATTAGAGATTCATAACATCAGAGAAAAAAACTTCAGACTCATAAAAGGAAAAATCAGTGGGAATGAAAATAGTTCCCTAAATTTCCAAAACCAAATCTCCAAAATCTGGCTTCCTTGATTAATCCCCTGTTCTCCCTGTTGAAGCGATTAATGAGATCACGATAAGCCTTTTGCTTCACCCCTTAAGCGAAATAATACTGTATTGTGTGAAAAGGTAGTTCCAGGAGCAATTAATTACTTTTGAGCATTACTAATGAACGGAGAATTTACTACTGTAGGTTCTCATCAGTGTGTAGTTATGACTATAATGCCAGATTCTATTAGTATCAAAGATTCAGGATCAAATTGATTAAGTCGGAATAATTGTGTAATTTTGTTCAGTCATTTAACTGAGTTGTAAGTTAAATGTAGTGGTAGGCAAAAAAACTTGGCAGCTCAAGATGCATGATTTCTTCAAAATGTTTTCTTTGTTAAAGGAACCAGGGGTGCAGCATATGCACGAACGAGGTTCTGGAGGGATTTCCAAGATTTTGGGGAAATCTGAGAAAAAAAATTGACAAAGAAATCAGAAAAGAAATAGTAGATCGTGATGTTTCTCTCCAAACTAAACAAAATCTGAAAAAATAATGTTCTGAATAAAGATTTCTTTTAATATTGTACTAGTTCATAATTGGGAACTGAACACAGGAACATCATTCGAGGGAACATGGAGGTCAATCAAACATTTAAAACTTCTAAAATTATAACATTTTTTATTTACGGTGATAAAAATGGAATTAAATTTAAAATTTGTTTATAATTTAAGCTTAGTTAAAAAAAATCAAAAATTTTGGCCCAGGTTGCCGAAATAGATTTTTTTTTATAAAAGTGAATTTATGGCAGAAACAAATTAAATTATAAAATTTATCCAGTTCAATCTTCAAAGCCGTTTAAAAAAAATCAACCCAAGAATCGATCTCAAGTTACTGAGCTACACAGTGCATCTTTTGAGACCATAGGTATATAGAGAAACTTTATCTTTGAATGCAGTGAATAACTTTTTTTAATAAATCTTAACGAATAAGGTTATTATGATATTCCTCTGTACGTTTAGAACGATTTAAGAGATAAATGTAAAAAAAATATTGTGGTCTTACGTTCCACTCAAACACATATCATTAATGTATATTATTATACAACTTGTTACAGTACATACTTACCAGTATTAATTGCATTGTGTTCCAGTTTCTTGTTTTTCTCTTAAAAATATTTCCAGTCATTATCTCATGTGAAACACGCATGGTTTATTGACTAAACCACCGACGAAAAAATTTTCACGTATAAAACAATATTGATTTACTATATTACTATATTGGAAAAATTCTCATTTTAAAGATGATGTCTCAATAAGCAGTTCCACTGTATCCTCGGAAGAATACCTTTAAGTAAATCAACGGTCTGAAGCTGATGTAAGAAATAGACATAAATTATCAGCATTGATTATTTATAGTATAAAATGAAATGTAATAAAAATAGTTTTGCTAGTGGAGATAATTATTTTTCTATTTTACGATTTCAGGTAAAGTTATTCGGAAAAGTTTTAAAAAGAAATTCATAGAATTTGTAATAATATTTGCAACTCGTTAAGCTTTTACAATAATACGTTTCAAGAAAAGCAATATGGTATTGCATATTATTGTAAAGATTTCCTATATTAGCATACCATAATATTTCAAATTTGCTTATCAAACAATATAAAACTATAGTAATGTCAAAATAACTAAAATTAATGAAGTCCTTTTGATGGTGAGGTGTACCAATAATTATTTTAATAATGATTACACGTTCTCAACTCTTAAATATAATTCAAAACAAAATAATTCTAATAAACAAAGTTATTGAAAATGTACTTATTCTTAAAATTCGATTTCATCTTTACTCATAAACACTTATTACAGTCTTACGCAGTAATAAGTATTCCGAAAACACTTATTACACAAAATCTCTAATGCACCTTGTAAAGGATTAAAACTTATTTAATTACTTGGAGGTGATAAAATTAAACCTCTAGACACAAAAATCGATAATTAAATCTTCTTATAAAAACACGTTTACTCTTACAGCAAACTTGTGATAATTTTTCGCCCACAGTTCAAGTCGCCTTTTAAGCAAAATGTATAAACTCAAGAAAAAGTTGAATTTGAAAATACGAAGATTAAGGTACAGGAGCCGTCAAGGTTCTAAGAGAGATTATTATCCTTTCTAGTATAAGGATGTAGTATTACAGTTTTCTATGGGGAATATATTTAAAGTTTTTAATGCCTTCTATGACTTAATTTGTCTTAAAGTATATGAGAATTAGGTTAAAAGCTCTTCTTGAAATTACAAACATGTTTTCATCCAGTGTGAGTAAAATGAATTATTTTGAAACAATAAATTGATTCATTTTGAGTTTAACCGTGATATTTATTATATTTAATGTAAGCTGATTATATTTAATCTGTGGTGCAGTGGTTAACGCACCAGCCCGGAAAGCTTGGAGACGTTGGTTCGCTTCCGACCAGACCAGAAGAAAGAATATTTTTTGTCATTAATAATTTATTTACTATGTAAGGTGTCAGTTTATTTATTTTCTAAGTTTATTTGTTTTATATTAACTCATTTTCAAATATTTTTTCCATAACATGTATTTATGATATATATTCTACTAGTCTTATTTTTTAAAAAAAAAGAAGGCATTGCATCATATGAATTTCCAAAATTAAAATCCAGTTACTTTTTAGAAATTTTATCATTTCAATATTTATCATTGTAATATAATTGAATAAAAAAATATCCCGTTAATAATAATTACAGTATACCAATTACAATTATAGATTCTCGTCTCTCGGATGAAGCGAGATGTTCAAATCGTCTTCTCGGAAAGTTAAAATGAGACCAGAACGATAAATTTGTCAACTCGACAGAAACTCTCTAATTATACTTTTATTAGTCTGTTGGATTAAAAATAATTGACTATTCTTCCACATCCACAGAAATATAAATTTCAAGTTTCGCTTTTACAATGATTAGTCCCAACAATAACTTCATAAAACGTCATCTCATGTTAAAAAAATAATTTTTCAATGTTCTGAACTTTATATAGGCTTATATACAGCGAAGATAGTAAAAATAAATTCTTTCGCTTAATTTAATTTGTAGTAATATGCCAGTTCTTTCAAGTGGATTAGAAAATTTCAAATATCTTTATTCTGTATAATGATGTCAGCAGAATTGCATAAAAAACTATCTTGGACTATACGTAAATATTATACAGTAAATTGGGTAAATTTCTTAAAGGAGAAATTATGTTAATCAGTATGTTTTCTCTTAATACGAATTCCCTATTGACTGTACATTGGAATTTAATTTTCAAAATACATTTCATTGTAATTTCCATTTTTTTAAATAATTTAATTTGCTCAACAGTTCAAAGTTTCTATTATTTTTTTACCAAAAGATTTAATATGTTATATTGATTATTGATACACGCTTATAAAGAGATTGTTTCCGGAGATACTTTAATTTCAAAATACTCTCATATTGATATTGATTGTGATCTCGTAATTCGAAATATCTGATTTGATAAGTGTACATTAAAGAATTTTATTTTTTTAATACAATGCTGTATGAATTCATATAATATAATTATATATATATTTTGTAATTAGGAGCTCTTCATTTTCTATTATTTTACCATAAGATCGAAGACGTTATTGACACTATAGCGGTTTATCAGAGAATTTATACAATCATAGAGATTGTCTTATGAGACATTTTTAATTTCAAAATGACGAAAGAATTTAATCATCCAAAATTCAAAATACCCTCATATTGACATCAGATCAGTGGAACTTATAATATTACGACGATGTTATATACTCGGGTTACAATGTAAAGCGGTGTTATTGATGACTTAACTTCAATACACTATAAATTATCAATCTTTCTTTATTCGACAATAATTTATCTTCCGATTACGGAATACGCGTTTTACCTTATAGACTGAATAGTGGTTAGTTTGATAAATGATATACTTTTGTATTACCCGGGGTAATTGATTGTTTATCCGACATCTTGTCTCATCGAGAACGTATTTCATATAGTTATACCTCTGTAATAAATTTGGTAGATGATAAGTAGGGTATAGTTTTCTGTGTTTTACCGTATGGTATAGGTCGTGCGGAGAAAATTGTAGAGAAATGGAGTAGATAGTCAAACGCAGGTTTTACGCAAGCAATTTAGTTTCTACTGAAAGAAGCAACGTATCAAAACGGTCAAGGACAGAGCATGTGATTAATCTTTAGCAAACGGTATACGATTTCTTTTCTTCGAGGTTAACTTATTTCGTTCCATCTCCGAATTTATCAAAAATTTGTGTCGATGAAGGAAAAAGTAAAAAAAAATTACAATATATTATTCTTAGATAATGCAGAACAATAATGCATATCTATCTGTTTTATATATTTGTGCTTTAATTATTCTGTATCCGAGTATTTACAATAAAATTAAATGTTCTTCTCATTAAGGCCATTGGAAAACGTCACAACTCTGTAAATAAACCAGCATCCATATTTATTACACATCACATCATATTATATAGATATTAACGTAATTATCATATTTAAGAATCGAAAGGTATACTTTTCACAAACTTCTATATTTATATCTATTTTTGGAACCATATAAGAAGAGTTCACGGTCAATCATGATTTGATTTATACATATATCTACGTACTATACTATAAATATAAATACATAATTACATTTTATGTAACGATAATGCAATTTTATATATTAACAAAAAAAAAGTATAACAACAAAATTAAAAGTTTAAAGGAATCTAATCCAAATCCAATTTAACTACAACACACTGTCCACTTTACCTCATTTAACGAGAAAACTTTGTAAATGAAGTTTACAAAAAAGTTTAAAACGTCATCACGTTAAAAAGTGAAAAAAGATCGCACTTTAATGTAGAAGTTCCTGGACACCGAAGACAAAACTTTACATCCATGGGGCATTCCTTGAAATTAATCTGGTAACAACATTGGACAAATGGATAAGTTACTTTCTCTTGACTCACTCAATTTCTGACCCCCCCCCCCCCTCGACCTTGTCCCCCGGGGCTGTTGCTGTCCACTATATGTCCTCATGAAAGGGAAGAGATATTTTACACTACTTGGGAAATTCTGTGATGTGTGTGGAATATATATTCAAGAAACCATCATGCTCTGGAAAATTGGTTACGACGAAGTTTCGTTCTGTTTTATCTAGTTTTCTGTAGTTTTTGGTGTAATACGGTTATTCCGATTCCGAAATAAATTAAGCGAGGATGTAACAATCACTACGTTTACAATCATGAACTTAGAAATTCTAATAGTCATTTTTTCCAGTGGTAATATTGGTTTCAAAGCGCTCAAGGGGTATTTTTTCCTGCGGGAAGCCATCTTTTCCAACACAACTTATCGGTCTCTAGGGAAAGCGAGTACAATAGAAAGCAAAGAAAATAATACTGGTTATGTGTGTTGGAAAAGATGGCTTCCACCTGGAGAAAAATACAGGTTTAAATCAAAAATGCGGATAAGCTGCCTTTCTGTAAACATAATATACAGGGTGATTATAAAGTCAGGAACATTTTGACACATATCTTTTCTTAAATAAATTGACACATAAATAAATATATTTGGTATCAGTGGAATCGTAAGAATATGTGGTTTATTTTATACCTTACAAAGTTATAAAACATTCAAAATGGCGGCCACTAATAAAATCAGCATATTATTGCACTCTTGATAGTGACTTTCTACGACATGGAAAAATTCTTTATTAAATTAGGAAACTGAAATTTTGACGAAATGAACTTCAATCAGTCAGAAAATACTCATTAATTTTTTTTAAATATCCCACCACTATAAAAAAAATTATAATAGAAAATAGAAAGAACTTTCGCGTTCAGTTCATTTTGGCTGAATTTTCTAATTTCTCAATAATTAATTGCTCCTAAAATATTTTATTTGAAAATTTATGGAGTTTTCATATTTATTCTGATTTTATTGTAGAGAAATTTCAGATCTCCAACTTCAAAATTAATTTTCCATCTGCGGCGTATATAGAATCTGCGTGAATGCATAATGGTAATATTATTAGACGAAAGAAATAGTAGCTATTTTGAATAAATTGTATTTTTTTTTTTTAGTTTTAACATAAATTCCATGCTTCTGCGATTCCATTCATACCAAATTTGTGTATTTATATATTTCTTTACTTTAAAAAAGCTTTATGTCAAAATGTTCCTGACTTTATAATCACCTATATATTATGTAAAGGTGGTCTTTAAACATAATTTACCTCATATTTTATAAATAATAAATCAAATCCATTGGAAAAAGAATAAACTGTATAATCAAAGTGGGACTACATAATTAATTGAAATTACGAACGAAACAACGAATCAGTTCATTGTGCCGAACCCTCCGTTTCCTTATTCCTTAACCTCCTTTTACTATGAATATATTTAGTAACTATTTTTGAAATTTGCTGCTTCGAAATGTTGTTACTGACAATGATAATATTTATATATTTTCTATTATCACAAATATTGAAATTTTATTCTATTATTCTAAGAAATATATACACAAACATTAACTCTGATTTAAGAATTGATAAGAGAGTGTAGGTAAATATAATATATTTAACTTGCCTTTCAGTAGTTTTATTTAATATGATGGTTGTGAAATTTGCGAATCTTTTGATATAATTTAAAATCAAAATGCAATGGAAGCAAAATAATTTATTCTACATTGAAGGCCGATTATGCTGTATTGGTAGCTTGCTCCATGTTTTATTATGATTAACCTGCGATATTGACGCTAAATTCTTTCTTTATTAGCATATTAATAAGTCATTTAATTTGAACAATAATACGTTTTAACGAATATATTATGTACTCGATTATATTTACCTACTTGAAAACAGACACTATCAAAAACATACCTTAACAGAATACAAACAACAATTTAGTCAAATCGACATTATTCCATTTCTTATGCGGTTTTCCTCCATTTTCTGGTTAAATGGGTCAAAAAATTGAGTAATTGAAATTTCAGCAGCAGGTGAATGCTGTCCTGTATTGTCACAACTCAGTCGCACGATGCGCATGCGCACTGGCTGCAAGCAGCGCGCTCCAGCACTGTTCAATCGGCACCATTTTGGAATGTTATTTTTAAGAATGCTCAAATATAGGGAATCGAACTACACGTTTTTATATTATAACCTATGTAAACTGCCTTAGGAAAAGGCATTTTACTGGTTGAAAGTTATTTGACGAAATTTTGACTATAAATGCATTTTTATGTCTAAAATACAAAAATAAAATGCCCAAATACAATAATTAGCTAGAAAATCGTATTTTCTATTATTTGGCTTAAATGAAAATGTTCTGGAAGATGAACAAGAATAAGTTTAAATATTTGCTACTGTAAAAGCTGGAATTAACAATTCTTGATTTAAACACCGTTAACATGATAATTGAATTCAATAACACAAAAACAATCGCACAATAAAGCGTCCTTGGTTCGATTCCCTGTTCCAAAAATCTCGTTTTTTCAACTCATTCATTGCAGAATCGGAATGTTTGCATGATATCCCAGTAAGGTCTCCATTTCTACGGGAAAGAAAGCTTGTTTTTTTTTCACTTATAAAATTTATTGGATTGCTTTTTTGCCCCTTTTTTCTCTTTTTTTTACTATGCCAGAAGGGATGAAGATCGATCGCTGAGCATATCAGTGGAAAATATTTGTTCCAATGTCTTGGTGTTTCAACGGTTTTATTGAAAGCTGATCGACGTGATAGCTGTATTTTTTATATTCAAAATATGTTGTTCACAAAAAAAAAGGGAACGTTTATTTCACAATTTTATTTTTATTATTGAAGGTTTGAGGAAAGGGTATTGGATATTTTGCATTTGAATATTTTGTATTTCTTATGGTAATTGTTTATTAATTGGTTTCTGTATATTGAACATTTTGTATTGTTAATTTTCAGGAAATTTGAAGATTTGATGTCACCAATGGTAAAATAGAAGTGACTTCATAATCGTATTTCGAACACATGTGTAAAAATATAAAGAATTTAAATTGCTATTAATATAACGACCTGGACTTGATTGTGTACTCCTAAAAATATACGATTCGTTATATAGAAAATGAGAGAAATATTGCAAAATTACTAATGCATTTGATTCAAAATTATCATATCAATCAAATATCTTTATTTGTGCTTTGATTTTTAACTTTAAAAGGTAACAATAAAAGAATAGCAACATCTCGGAGCAAAATGAATATAATATTAATCACTGTTGTGTAATAACTTGCTGAAAAATTAAAATCAAGCACAATAATTATCTTCACTTTATGTAAATACAGTTCTATAATATCGCAGTTAACGTTCAAACAGATTAAATTACAGTAAGTTAGAAGTCAACAAAATGTCACCATCCATCGATATCGCCAAAAGAGGTAAATTTTATTCATTTGCAAAATATTTATTAACCATCTCTCTCTTTTAAATCGATGTCCATAAAAAATTACATAAATATCAGATTCTCCCACTCAAATTTTATAATACCATTCATTTTCTAATTTGAATTCTGTATTAACACAGCCGTGACAGAGAATCGTAAAAATCGTACCAGTCACTCGCTAGTCGCTATCCATCTCAATTCAAAAGTATTTAATTACTATAGTATGGGATAAATTGATAGTTACAATGTATTTACTTCTCTATAATTAAACTCAAAGTATTTAACCAAGATCATCGGAACAAATATTGATTTCGGTCTGTAGTCTGTCTGTTTCTTACAGCATGGAAAACAAACCAACTTCCAAATTTTTTTCTTTGTTTTTCTTACTAACGCTAATTTTAGTTTTTATTTTATATTTTATTATCTATTTATTATTATTATTATTATTAAAGCAGGCTTTCAATCCTATGGTGCAAAAATTTCAAATCAGCAATCAAGAATTTTTACTTTTCTGAAATCACTGCAGTTTTGTTTCATTTTGTTTTGTTTTTTTTCACATTTTTTTTTGCTCAAACCTTGCTGACAAAACAAGAACTGTACAAGCATTTTAAGTTCCAAGTACGTAACGTTTCATAAAGTTTTATAAACGTTACATACTTTAAAATCTCCTACACTAACGTATAAATCTGAGCAAGTTTTTGTTGTTGCATCACAACTGCAGCTTTAATATGGTCAAGTCCAAGTTTAAACGAGAAAGCGGATAGCAGGATAAATTTTATAGGATTTTATGGAAAAAATGTGTTTCAAAATTATTTTGATAAATAAAACTATATCACTATTCAAAATAATACGCCAACTCTGCACTAATGGAAGTTAACTATTGTTGGACTACCGGTTTCGAATCTGCACGATTCATCATCGGGTCACTCAATATTATCAGATGGATTAAAAATTTAACAATTCTATGAGCTTCATCATCATTTACAAACTACTAATAATAAAAAATAAAAAAAGAGAGTAAAAAGATAACTATTTAAAAATTTCCAGATTTTTGGTAGTAAATAATTTTAGAAATAATGAGAATAAAACATATTTTCATACAAATTACAGTACCACAGCTTTATTACACGATATAATTTGTCTCGAAAGCTTGTAGTACGAGGTTCGATTACAACAAACAATTTGCATACTATCGCAATTTAATGAATGAAGTTCATTCACAGAATTACAAATAGTATGGAAAATGAACCGCAGACAGCCGATTGAAAAGTAAAATTCACGTATTAAAGTTTCACAACATTTTTTAACAACGATTTAAAAACTTAAAGCTTTTTCGTTTTAGTCGGTCAAAAATTTATATAAAAAAACTGTGACACAAAATTCCACTCATTATGGATGTTTTTTTATGTTCCTATCATCATACGAGAAAATAACGAAACAGAAAATCTCAAATCTAACTGAAAATCTAATTAAAAATAGTTGATCGGAAATTCTCATTTAAAACCGAATAAATTAACATACCAAAAATCCTTGCTACCGTTAATCTCGCTCAAACTTTGACCTCCGACCCCGTGATGAGGATTGGAAGCCGCATGGCATAAGTGTGTCTGTGTGTGAACCTGTGCTGCCCACTAGCCGCAACCAGGAGAACTAGAGCGGTGAGGGGCAGCGCGACTCGTTTGCCAGCAGGCCCAGGCAACGAAGAGCCACGTCCCATCCAGGCCCAGAATACATGTCTGACTGCCAGAGACCGATGTTTGGAGGATATGTCCTGCAGACCCTTACTACAGCCTGTACTTCAGTATTGTCAGACAAGCAGCTGCAAGAGACATGTTTGTATGCAGGTTCTACAGCATTTCTACAGGAACGCTAGTCCAAAGTGGACGCTCGAAGTGGCCTTCTGTCTCTGCAGGTAAGTTTGTGTAGTTTGATATTGAATTAAATCAGGGGTTTTTCTACGAAGAATTTACCATGCATAGGTAAAAAAATATATTCAGAGAACATTTTTTGTAAACAGTTTTAAAGAAGTTTTAATTGTTATTTTTGTCAAAAGGAGAGCTTTATAAATTCTGCAACTGTGAAAACTAAATTCTAATTATTTTTAATTACCTTCGATTGATAGATTTTCGGAGATTCAGTGGCTTTTCTTGATAATAATTCATATCAAAATTATGGATTAGACCACTTCAA
>JAQIWE010002773.1:0-12684 GCA_034698565.1 Campodea plusiochaeta | reverse complement strand
TCACAATTAAGTTTTAACATTTCGCTATTTTTAAAACATGTTTTCAATGAATGTTTTTACAGTTATCTTTGACAAGCGGGGTATAGTGCAAGTAATCAGAGATTTTTCGAAATGTTCGTGTAATAGATAACTGTACCCGAAGTAGCATCCATTACCGAACGTGTACCCTGGTACCCGATGGAAGCGTTACAACAGTAAGTTATCGGCTAATAAGAATAATCATTTTAAGACATATGAGTCAGCAAAACTGTATTTTTTCTGGCAATGTAAATTGCAGTACTTTTATTTGAAGATAATTATAGCTGTGAATCAAATTACTATAAATTACCCATTTAATTAAGTATGCTATTGATACTCTTTGTATGACCTTTGTGCTATGCAGTAGTTTTAATCTGGATAGTAAATTTAATGCAAAACAGCAATTACAGTATTTTTAAACTTGTGTCATTTTTGGAAAATAATAATTATGATTTTCAACTATTTGAAGTCAAAGTAAATAAAGCAGTATTATTAGTAATAAGTTATTATTATTATTTTTTCTTCATCTTTTTCAGGTGTGGTCAGAACCGCTACAAATAACACTCAAATGCAAACTACAGATTCTTGTTCTATCTCAGCATGAATCATTGATTTTAGTGAAGTTATAATTATAATATCCTTTACTGAGGTCAATCTTTCATTACAATAATAAGTGTAATACGTATAATATTGTAATAACGAATAGTGTAATAAGTGTAATTGAATAGGCCTAATATGAAATCTGAATTTATCAAAGTGACAATTTACATAAAAAAAATAATAGTCTGTATTATATAGTAAATGTGACCTCGGAAGGTATGAAATGGGAGGAAAAGTGACAAAAGTAAGTTTCGAAGGGGTGAGTGGGACACGTGATAAAGAGGAAGTCATTTATTGGTGATAAACTTGAAGGAACTTGAGCAACGAACTCAAAATATAAGATTATGAAAAGCATGAACTGAGGAATGTTGTTTACGAGGATGGTACGGTTACACGTTCGTCAGATACTTTCTTCGTAGAGTGGGAGGTCACTTAAAATGAATAATCCAGAGTGTTTATTTTTTGTTCATGTTTCATTTTTTTTTTTAAATTTTATTGTTTATTATTATTTCACCAAACGGCGTTACAGTTTGAAATTTCAGAGAGGAGCACAGATATAATTTCTGCTTATTTTTCCTTGTATCTGAATCAAACTATTCAGAAAACAGAAACAGAGACGCCATTTTCAATATAAACATAATACTGTCATTTTATTTTTTTCATGGACATGTTTTATTATAATATCAAAGTGCAATAATTTGTAAACCATATTAACAATCAGTTTTCTTGTGTCATAATTAATTATAATACACTTTTGTTACAGTAAATTATAGATAATTTCCGTTGTGACAAATAAAGTTATTATAATTATTATTAATATTATTATTCAACTATTGCTGGAGGGTGGACCAAGTAATAAGTGCAATGTTGAAATAAAAACAAATGATGAATCTATTACATTCAAAGTAATGTAATAGTCAGTTAGTGGGTCATATATTGTACTTAATACAGTGGCTCAAATTTGCCGTAAATGTTGTGTGTGACCAGTCCAGTACAACTTCGCTGATATTTTAAATAAATTACTATAATCAATACAAACCTGGAACTTGACTACCCTATAATTTTCCTCTGGCAGTATCGTCTTGAGAGGTAAGCGCCATTAACGATACTGATTTAAATTCACAGCAGATGGAAACAAAGAAAATCAATGGTTGTAAATCACTGCAATGTCTTGGCACTATACTCTCATGATGGTATATTCTATAACTTGGGTATATAAGGGTTGTGTTTTTCTCTTGTTGGGTTGATAGGAGTAAATACTTTAAGGAGGATCTTCTAGCACGTTTAAGGTATACGATGGGGAGGGGTACATGGAATTAATTTCCACCAAGTGTGATGAAATTGGTTTTACTTGCTTTAATTACTGGTGTATATATCTGAAGTTTTCCCAAATGAGTGTTAAAGAGGGGAATTCGGTTAATTTTTTATTTTTTTATAATGATTATGATCAGTGCTGAATGAATAATCGTAACTATTATGAATTAAATAGTATTAAGTACACAGAGAATCAGAGGCTTATCCAGTCAACTCATAACAGTTCATGATGTTCCGTTTAATAGCTACAGTATTTGAGAAGTTACGACGGAGGCTGTGGCATTTTTCTTCTATTAAATAGTTCTGCTTGGGTTTAACCACTTACAGTATTGAAACACAATATATCTTCAGGATGTTTCGCCTTTATTAATGAAAAGGCTTTATCAACTGTACATAAAAACAATCTATGAGAAACTCGCTTTTATGTACAGTTGATAAAGCCTTTTCATTAATAAAGGCGAAACGTCCTGAAGAAATATTGTGTTTCAATAAGAGGTCAAACCCAAGCTGAACTATTTAACAACTTAGTAGTAAACTGCAGTCAGACCAGTACTGTGGAGTTGATTTTGGGAAAACCTTTTTTTCTCCCGGTATTGTAATGACTGTTAAAAGTGGAGGATAAATGCAAATTAACATCAAACTTGGTTAAATACATCTCCACATTGCTGACCTGACGGCCTGATCTCAGCATGTAAGTCGTACAGGATAAATATAAGATTTTTAGAGTTTAACGACTGCAGGGGCACATTTGTAATAATTATATAATTAAAGTACCTATATAGAATATAATGCAGGTCTGACCTACTGTCTAGTTTATGATTATTGGCAAATGCCTTTATAAGACGGTTCATCATGCTTGATTACTTTTAGTATTAAATGTGTTGCATCAGACATGGTCACAACAACTATTCCAAAATGCTAAACTGGCAAAATGAATGAATAAAATCTCTTTTAACATGTATAGTCAGAAGTACGCTGTGTTTTATATCATATTACAAATAACAACGAAACAAACTTTTATTTTTTAAAAACGATTCCCCTGTGAGAAAATGTTTCCTTTAAAAACAATTTAACTCAAACGAAAAAAAAAAGAAGATTCCCGAAAATTGAATTTTGAAACCATCAAGCAGAAGTGATTTAATCCGCGGATGATATTATTTTGTATCCTCAAGGGTAATTTTAATTCACGTATATATATCTTCTGTTAAAACTCCAAAGTTGTAATAAAGAGTGAAGATGTCAGAATTGCGTGTTTAGCTTCTGTAAACTCTACCAGTCATCTGGTTAATCTCGGGAACATTAGAAAGATGAAAAGGTTTGTGTCACTGAAATATTATTATGTCTGCAGGAGTAGTAGAATATTTTTTTTGTAATGTAGAGTAACTTTAATTTAGTTACCTTATCTACTGTAGTTACAATTTAGAATGAAGATTGTTAAACTAAAGTTTTTACAAGGTCCACTTTAAAGCGCAGGAGTAGTAAAAGGTTACTAAAAGTCCCCATAATAAAAGATAACTAACAAAATTATTAAGTATATTGAAAGTAATTTTAATAAAAATAAGTGTCAGTTGCAGCTTAAAAATATTTCTAAAAACATAGAGACATTCAACTTCCGGAGTATACATCCAGATGATGAAGAATTTCTTTGTTCGCTTCTTATTTTAGTTGCTGATATAGCTCTCAGAAGATTGAGTTGTTTTCATATTAATAGTAATTCATCTTCAAAATATGGAATAAATCAAATCAATCACAATAAAAAATTATAGTCATTTTTATTTCCTTTATCACCACAAAAACATTTACATTGCTGAACAACAATATTGTCGAAACTGTTATTTTAACAAACGACATGTAAATCTAGTGTTTTTATTGCTTTTGAAGTGATATATTCAATGTTTTGAAGATCAATCAATTGCAGGTATTTGAGAGTACTTTTTATTTGATGTCAGTAACATTCTGTCAAAAAGTCGTCAAGATGAGATGACGATGTTAATTGCATTCTTGATTAGCTGACAATTCTGAGTTTTTGATTAGCTGACAACTGCGTTAGTTGAGAATCGAATTAGTTGATAATATTGTGTGTACTTATTATAAATAACAATCAGAAAATGAACTCAATAGCTAAAAGTAACTTCATGAAAAAGTAATATATTTACAAAGTCCTGGAATGGTTTGTAATGTATGTCATTTAAATATGCTATGAATGATAAAAAATTGTATTCCAGTAAAGGACATGATCTTGTATGATTTTACAAAATCTAAGGCATAATAATCTTAAAAGTCTTTAACTTGATCTGAACATTAAAAAAATACGTCATTAGTAATATAATTATATAATATAAAAGATAATATAAAAGATGAGGATGATATTAATCATGTACATTATGTAGTAATCTAATCACTTTTAGTGTTCTTGTAATTTGTAAAACTCTACAAAACACATGAACCTATTTTATATATTCTTATTTGTATTCAAAATGCACTCTCCTTTGAAGTTAAAATGTAATAGTTTTCGGAACATATAAACAACAAAATGCTAAAAAAAACTTCACGGTCTCTGTTTATTTTTAGTGTATGTAAAATTAAACTATTTCTCTGTGAAGAGGATTAAGTTAAATCTTACTTCTTCTGTTAGTTTTGAAATCTACATTTTTTGTCTCTTATGAATTGGCCCATTTTTTTATTCTGAAGTTTGACATTAGAGTAAAAAAACTAAAAATATAATTTCGCAAAATATTGGGATGTTTGGAAATCTGTATATAGGAATAATATAGTTGCAGTTATTCTAAAAACTACCCTTAAAATATTACCCTGTCAAGTAATTACTTTATGTTTTGAAAACCCTCTACAAAATAAACTTCTACGCATGACCCTGCAGGCGGATCTTGCATATTATTGCGAATATAACAGATTTTGAAATCAATAATTTAAAAATATCACTGCAGCGTGACTTTCCTCGGACAAAATTAGTAGTTTGAAAAAAAAAAAAAAAAAATAAGAATATTTCTAATTTCCTGCTAAGAAGTATTTCTTACTATCAGTCTCTAATGAAACAGATGAATTTTATAGTTATATTATTAATGAACAAAATTATTTAGAACAGTTGAACACAGCAAATTTATAGAAGTCATTAATGATAGCTTCCTAATCGAATGATATGCGATATTTATTGTTTTACACTGTCTATTAAAAGGAAGTACTTGAAACCCGTTTATATGCAGTTCATGTACAGTTTATTTATATCATTGAATGTTGGGTTAGGTCAGATTTTCATATAAATTAACGAACATGCAATATAGAGTAGAGACATTAAAATTATGTTAAGCACTCTCGACTTAGAGAAATGATGCTAATTCAGAGTAGTATAGTTTGAAAGTCAAGGGTGAAAAAAAAAAGGACTTATAAAAGACTTGACATGTTTCGTTGCAACTATTTCATTGAGAGAATGTGAATGGTCAAAATATTTGTTTGGTTTCAGCGTCTACAAACAACCTTTAGAAGTACATTTTATTGGAAAAGTTTTAAAGTCAAAGGTTAAAAGGGATCACTTTATATATGAGAAAAGTTAGAAAAGAAGGGATCACTGTAATGTTCTGTTATATAGGTAGGAGTTTACTTTTTTATTGTTCAATAGTCTTCACGTCAATGCTGTACTCCTCTTGACTGACATTAAGGGAAACTGGGTCGTTTTAACATTCATGTATTCAAAATAGAGAGTCAACGTCCATTATTCTCCAAAATAAAATATAGACATTTTGATATTGAAGTAAAGCTAAGAATTTTAAGATAGAGTTTTTTCTAGTAAAAATAACTACGAATCTGATGTCGAAATAGTGCTGCATGATATTTAAAATTATTGCACAGAACCCACCATGAGGTTTATACAAACAAAATAAAGATACTATGAAATTAATTGCACGAAAGCCAACTGTTATACATTTTATGTTACGTAATGACGAAAACTGTAAAAATATTTTTTTTATTAAAAAACGCTAATTTTCAGAGTACATTTGGCAAATGTATTATAATAAACATTCGAAAGAGAAAACATCGAAAAACATTAGTCATATGAAGATAATATTTGATACATTAAAAACAATCCAAAATTAATATTGGTCTTATATATATTGGCATTTATAAGACCGATATTAATTCTACACTTTCTAACTTACAAAATTCTTTACTCTTTCCAAAAATTACCTATGGGAATTTATTGAACCTTTGAATGACATGTTTCAATGGCTAGTCAAAAGTGTTTCAGTGATGTAATGGATGTCGATATATCGCACCCCTAGTGCAAAAGGGCGGTAACTAAAAAAAGGACATATTTGAGTCCCGGACACTACGACATGCAGAAAAATTTACCAATATGTGCAAACAGCTTAACTGTAGCTGCAATACTGACCTCTAGGAAGTCAATTTTGTAAAAGCATCTTCTAAAAATTTGATCATTTTCCCAGTATAAAAGGGTTGTATCTCGAAACTTCAAAGTAATTTTTTGAGCCAATTACTATTCCAAATAATCCGTTCTCCATACTACAACCACTTACTGTATAAGTGCTGCTGGAAAATATCATTTGTAATGCAATATCTTAATTACATCATTATTACAAATAATTGTTGAGTTACGTCCCTTTTGCACTCGAATTATTTTTTTAGTTACGTACCTTTTACAAATTTAGTTTTTTGCGTTTTTCTCAAAACTACCTTTTTTGAGTTACGGCCCTTTTGCACTGGGGGTGCGATATGCAATCTAAAAATGTGAGTTCTAGTACCACAGGGTCACCATTTTTTTGTTTAATAATATTTAGCCATTTAACGTAAATATGCTGGAAGAACTATATTTAAAATGGTATAGAACTAAACTATCGTAAATATTGTGTTTCTGAAAAATCTAACCACACTCCATTCAGATAAAATGGATCTCTTTACTGCGCAGAATCAGTAACTTCAGATTACTAAACCAGAAGTAACGGTTCGGATTGATAACTCGAGCGTTTCTTTGACGTAATATGAAAGTTGAAATAACTTACCAAATACGAGGCTGAGGGCATACCCGAAAGGTGCCTGGCACCATACAAGACCAGATGTATAAATCGCCTCTGCTGTTCCGTTTATATATCCTCCGCCGACCCACGTTGCTGGAAAAATAGAAAAAAAATATTTAACAAAATATACATGAAAAATGAGCTCAAGATAAAAAAAATATTAAAGGTTATGGCTGGCTAATTTACTCAACACATATTTCAGATTCTGTTCTTTAATATTTATGTTTGATAAAAATATTTCCTTGGTGAGAAAATTGTAAGAATTAGAGATATTTAGAAAGTTGATTTCTTTTTACATCAAATTAGCGGTGTTTGAGATAATTGTTAGGAAATTTGATGGTAAAGCACCAAGTTGGCGTCAAAACTGTACTTTTATTGGTGAACCTACATAAATTAGAGTAATTGCTGGTGTTATCAAAATTAATTGCTGCAAAAGTAATAATGAAATTCAATGATGCTCTCTCCACTCAAATTTCAAACACCTGTGTTGAGGAATCAACCAATCATAAGCTACAATTTTTTATACAACGTTTATATCACATCATATATCATACCTGTCATTGTAAATATTCCCACGAACATTCCAATATTTCTTCCTGCCAACATAACTTCTTCCTCACTATCATTGTCAGCTGCCTTTTTTCTCCCAGCCCAAATACCAACAATCAAAATTACCAAATAAAACAAAATAATAGAGATCAATCCTCCGATGTTGAACATGATGAAAATGCTGGAAAGAGAAAAATCGAAGAAAGGTGTAAGATGTTGGGATTCTTTTTTCTTTTACTCATTTTCTTTGGTGGTTCATTTTTTCGCCCGTTAGATGTCAGATCGAGGGTAAAAAACCATTTGGTACCTGAGCAGATCAATAGTTAGCATGTACGTCTATAAAGGTACTATCACTGCGCATGTAGATCTTAACCATTTGAGAGATATGAATGAACGGACTACTAAATAGTTTTACATCACGATAATTATAACATTGTACAAACATCAAATCTTACCTTTGTTATTCTAATGAGGCCAAATTTCTTGTTTTTGGCTTCCTTGCAGTATACGGAAGTCTTCTTTGAATTATTTCAAAAATAGAACGCAGACACTTTTTTGTATTACAAAATAAATATATACTTTCTTCTATATAATAAGTTTATACCGTAATATATTCATTCTTCTTCAAACCCAAAAACTCGATGATTGAGGAAGACGTGTATTTAACAAAAGTTCAGATTTTCCCAACGCAAAAGACGATATTGCTTTTCTCAAAACACTTTTTCAAAACGTAAGTTCTTGGCAGTGATGTGAGCTATATACTATCAGTATATATGTATATTATGTATCAAATTAGGCTATAAGAATCAATTCGAATATAATAAGGTCACCGAGAAGAATACTACTGACAAAAATATTGCACTTTGTTGTACATAACGTAGAAAAAAATTTGTGGTCTAATAAAGAAAGTTTATAAAATAAGGACACCCAGAGAGACAACAATCACCCCAACGTAGGGAAGTTTTCTGGGATGGACTGTTACGTGTTCGAAATCCCAAGCCGCACATGTGAAATCAGCACTAAAGTAGCCAGTTTGAAAACCACAACTTTACTAAAAAAATAATATCAAAGAAAGTGTCCCCGTACGCACTGCACACGTAACGTCGAACCACTGATGGTATTTATACGTCTCCAAAAACACTCAATTTTTTAACGAGAAATACATAATCTTTTCCGAGTCAAACGAAAAACCAAGACTCCAGGCATACCGGTACGGAGAAACGAGGGGAAAACCCGTTTTAAAACGAAATCCAACGTGAAACGCTGGCAGTCCAGAAGAGCACGGGCCCCAAACTACGTTTTCCTATCGTGGGTAGTTTTCTATGTGACGTCACTTGCCCCCTTCTCTGACGTCAATGCTCTAGGAATTCCGTGGGAGGATTTTTAGGGGGAGTACCGGTTAAATAGCAAAAAATAGAAGGGGGAAAACACAGGGGCATCTCACAAGTGCTACTATTGTACTGCAAATCCTGGTCTGCTACTAAGTATTCCAATACCTACTATCGATTCTTTCAAAGCGCATGCTTCATCCTCTGCCTACTTCCGATTGGTTTGAAAGTTTTTGCCCAGTCCTCTAACTATTGTAGAGAAAAGAGTATTTGAAAAATGAGAGGAAAGTGCGGTGTCACTACAAACCACCAATTCTACATCTTACACTTCAAATTGCCTCTTATGGCATTATCACCACGTAGGTGGGAAGAAGGAATTTTTCTTCAGAATATCAAAGGGTTAAAGAGATCGCTGAGAAAAATCGCTTCTACCAACACGAATTGCCAAGGAATACATAAACAGATGAAACTGAGTATGTAATGCATTTCCTTATGTTAGAGGCATAGCTTTACGAAGATATTGGTTTCATATTTACATTTAACAAACCAAGCTGATTCAAGTAATCGTTCTTTGGATTTCATTGATAAAACCATGATCACAACCATTCCAAAACAAAATTATTAACATGAGTTGGGGTTAATGATAATACCATTATCATTGTGAATTTTGCAACAACATTATCATTATAGATTCAGATACACTTACACTTCAACGAGAAAGTGAAATTAAATGTAAATATTTCGCCATTATTTAAAGCAACAACATCGTCAGTACAAAAACAGATAATGAAAAATGATTTTTCGCCAATGCTCTTTGCTTGCAGTCAATTTACATTAAAACATTTTTTGTCGACTCGCGTGTATACCGTTCTTCAGTTTAAAGAATGTATTCGTCGCTGTATTTTAATATTCATACTTCTTTTATATGAGTTTAAATATAGTTCATAGATTAAACTGACAAGTTGACAGCCTGTCATCATTGAGTTTCATTCTTAGGAAGAAAAGAGCACATTTCTAAACAAACTTTTCGAAAGGTTCAAAATCTTGGAAACGTGTATAAATATTCATGCCGAATAATATGAAGTAAATGCTTAGCGTGAAGGCTAAATTAAGACCCATTCAAATTCATAAGAATTTTTTTTACTTATTGAACAATACTGTCAATTTGTATAGACAAAAATTCTGGTGAACTACGTCAATGTTTTATTACACCGGAATTATATTACCTTCACAGAAATATGACCGACATATAAAGTTATAAATAATGGACATTTCTAGCCGGATATGATATTTATAGGAAATAAATTATAAGTGTTGTAACATTCTCGTACAATTTGTAGGTTATAGATTATTGCACGACATTCAATTTCCAAGAAATCACTCGAAAAAATATATACTTTATTCTAGCGGATAGATTGCGTGATTCTTTGAGAACTAAAATCATGAAATCTAACAAAAATTCATTATAACCGAAACCCATGTCAATGAGGAAATACTATATACCACGTATACAGTAGTTCCTTCACCTTTCTACCAAAGAAAGTTAATACAACCGACAAAACAAAGTTGATAACCACCCGATAAATAATATTATTTGCAAACCATAACAATCCTAGTCTTATTTTTAGTGCAATGGGTTATTTAGGTCAACTCCACGATCGAATCGTGTAAAATTTTTACACCGACGTTCCTGCCTGGAGGCTGGATAAGAGGCGGGATTTATTCTCGAGTATACCCTCCTACATACCGACACTTCAAATACCGACACTGCTCGATCCCATGAACGGGGGAGTTGCTTCTTCTATATTGATTCGATGGAAAAGCGTCGGTGGTTATGCCATCTTTGGAGCGTCGGTAGAAGCTATGATGGTTTTCCACGGGCCTTGCAACTATTGAATGCTGATGTGAATGGGAATTTGGTGATTTTTTGTGGCTTTATAATGTTTTTAGATGCGACTTGGAGCGAAGCGCAGAAAGTATCTATTGTCCTCGGTATGTCCGTCCGTCCATTCGTCGCGTGAAACAGCTCCTAAATCGGTAGAGTTAGGTATAGGGAAGTATATACTTTTTCGAAGGGCGATTTTATCCTAATTCCAAAAATGATTCGATTTTTAAAACTCGACTGAAATTGGACGAATATTGAATCAATCGAAATTTCAGAAACGTCGAGTCGACAAATCCAATAACGGCTACAGATAGGTATAGGGAAGTGTATAGACAAAATTCTCATAAAAAAATTCAAGCTTATATTTTTAATCTCGAGTCGATCGATCGAACTTTGACGAATATCGAGTCGACAAAACCAATGACGGAACGAGATAGGTATAGGGAACCATATATTTATTCAAAGGACGATTTTATTTTAATTCCGAAAATGGTTCGATTTTTAAAATTCGAAAATAATTTGAAGAATATCAAATAGATCAATATTTCACGAATGTCCAGTCGATATAACCAATAGCGACCACATATATAGGTATCAAGTATATGTTAAAAGTTCTCAGTAATATACTATCCTTCGCATTTTAATTTTCAATTCAATTGATCGAACATTGACGAAAATTGAATCGATAATATTCAGATAACATATTTCGAGGCAGGTATATAGGAAACTTTAAACAATAATTATTCTCTGGGGTTTATTTCATTATAATATCCTCTTTTTTTAAGTTTCTTAAATGATAAAATCGCATATGAATGTGAAACACTCAGGAAGGGATACATTAGCGGTTTTATTTAGTAAACCAAGACAAATAGATAAAAAAATATGTAGTATGATATAGATTGATATATACATAGTACAATTTTCCGAGAGAATAAAGTTTATTTATAATTTTTTTTTCTTGTTCCATCATATGACAGCAGTTTTACAGAGTAATGATAATACAGTCACCTTGACAATAGCCTGTTATAATATTCAGTCAGAAAGTGTAATATTCAAATCTTTTTTCTGTAGAGATTAATCAAATATCATTTTAAATAAATTTAATGTAGTCATTGGCTTAAAATGTGGAGGAGTTATCTATTATGAAATGAAAATATTTATTAATGGAATATAAAATTTAATTGTAATAAATTAATATCACTGATTTATGGGTATAATAGGCATATTTATCACTCAGGTAACTTTGTAAAATAAAATTAATAACTTATATAGCTTAAATATTTAATTAAGAGCACATAAATCAATAAGTCATTAAATGTGAATTCACGCAATCTTTAAGTATGGTTATAACAGTAATTTATCAATGAATACTCCATAATTTTATAAAGATACTATATTAACTATAACTCAATAAATTATTTATATTTTAGTGTATGCATATAATATATTATTTGAATGTGCTCTAGAAAAAAAAGTGCACACTGCACACAAACCAGGAAATATTTAATTATGTTTTTTGATCGATAAAACACGGCATTTTTTTCTTTCTCTTTTCAGTTATCTCGTGTTGTACGAATTCAATTATTCCTTTACAAGTTATTGCAGTATGGTGTTAAATAAATGTTCGTCGAAAGACAAGCAAGAAACATGCAGTTACACTTGCTTCTTTTCCTATTATGGAAAAGTGGAAATTGAGAATAAGGGTTATAACTTCCTCGCATTCTTTGAAAAAAAAGGAAAAGTTTTTTAAGACCTTTAAAGGGTTACTTGCAGATAATGAATTTTCGGTTTTCTGGGATTTTCTTGTACCTTATATTATTAAAGAATTTTTGCAAAACGTTTTACCTTTTTTAACCCAACGGATCAAGAGATATTTATGTTTATATAGTCGATAGATTTTTCACAAGGTAGCACAAATCGACCTGCTTAATTTCGCTGCCTT
>JAQIWE010002772.1:0-12689 GCA_034698565.1 Campodea plusiochaeta | reverse complement strand
CAACTAAAAATCCAAAAATTTCGCGCTCGGGCTGACGCCCTCGCTCATTTTTCTGCATACACAATGATTTTTATTCAATTGCCTGCTAAAATGAAAGTCTGATGTCTGCCATAAATATTATCTGCACTTTGATAACTAGTGCGAGTCGGGGTCTACATCAGAGGCAGTAGGGAGCGTTAATCAAAAATCTTTAATCCTTTAATAAAAATTGGCGACTTTCTTATACGATTGATTTATAAAATTTTCTCTTTGAAGGTAATGTAGAGATAATATTATAAAATACAGAAGAAAAAAACTATAAAACATCAGAAAATTGTGGTCAAATCTTACATAATGTCAGTGGAAAAGGTCTAAATAGAGATTTTTTAACTATAATTTTCACAATTTTCTTCGCTCGCGCCAACCATGGTGGCGCTTCACGGACGGTCTGCGACGCTGCCCGTAAATGTAGCAATTTCGCCTCCCCCAAGATTTTGCAGTGGATCCGCGAATGTACGTTGTATTTTTATCCCTGGCACCTAATCTATTTTGAAAAATATTTTAGTTTAGTCATTAAAGAAATGAAAAAGGCAAAGTCATCAGATTAACGGTCGTTATGGTACCCCCCTGTCGGGGAAGATGTACCCCCCGTCGGGGCAGAGGCTGGCGCCACTCCTGGTCCTGGTGAAGTTCAAAATCTCAGTGAGATCTGTTTATCGTAAAATAAAATTAAAAAGTAAGAAAAAAAAACGTTCGCTTACCGTATGTAATTAATTACATGTACCAGAAATTGATCATGTATGTAATACTGACCTTGATGTGAAATGCTTAGGCCAATCACTCTGACTTTGAATTTGTTGGAATGTAATAAATAAATCGATTACGTAATTATAAGCATATTTCGTGTATTTTTATAGGAAAAGTAAAACAACTAAGAAAATGTTATTTATATGAAATGATAAAATTATTGATTCTTCACAGCTTTACACTTATAATAATATTATTATTAAATTTTTCACGAGTTTATATATTTTATAAATTTGTATTCAGGGGTGTCAGGAAGACCATGATGCTTTTGTATCTGACCCATCAGGATGGAGTGCAATAAGAATTTCTGATTATGGATTTTCCAGAATGACTGTATACAATGCTTCACATATTTATTTCGACCAGTTTTCAGTTGATCAGGTAAAAAAAAACATAATTAAAAACAAACAAACATGCTGTTGAAGTTATATCAGTTATTAATTTATTATTTTGTTTATTTCTCACATGTTAAACGTTATCTGGATCTGGAAATTTTCTGCTAAAAGAAAGATTCACTCTGGAAAACATTTTGCTCCCAATTAAATCATTTATTCAGATCTTGTTTTACAGATAATTATGATTGTTTCGTTGAAAATGCTTGTTCCCAGAAGAGCTTTAATAACAGCATCAATAATAGATGAAACAGAAATTGATTGTATACTGATTGAATGATACGCCAAAAATACTATTTTCATCAATCAATCAATTAATAAATAAATATCCTCCGCAATTTTAAAGATAAACACGCAAGTTAAAAATATTGTACGATCTAGTTTTTACTCTGTTGGAAGGGCTCCAGTTGAAATCGACAGCAATAATAGCGTTACTTTGCTTATTCATGGCCTCATGGGAACTGTCCATAAGATTGACATCTGACCATATCAAATAAAATTAATTATTGAGCTCCTTTTTTATTATAAAGAAAATATTGTTTTTAATCAAGCATTTTATCTTGCTATGATGAAACTAGAAAGTGACAGAATTCCAAGAAAAATAATTCATAGAATACTTGTTGTATTCTACTTTTCAGTATTTTAATTATTATTTTTTATTTCAGAATAAGGTGGTTGATAGTTTTTGGTTGATAAAAGATACACATGGTCCTTATTCTTCAGCCGAGTCTGCCAAGTAATCCATTGAAATGGGAGTTTTCAATAATCACATTTCTAATGACGAAATAATTATTTTTGAATTAATTTATTGATGTCTTGTGATTTTTCACCCCATCTGTATATAGAACCTATATATAATATTTATCTGATGTTAAACAGAGTGTCATGTTTTAATGCTCTTTGATTTACTGACTGTGTTGATATGATAGAAACATGTATAAAAGAAGAAATGAAATGGAATAAATTATATTTTAAATTAAACTTTTAAATTTTATTAATTTACCCTTGTTTTACAATGTACTGGAGGAACTCGACAATATATCACTATGAATCCGACATATAACAGTAACTGCACTTTGCACAAGTAGCAAAAGAAAGTAAGGGTTTACTTTTTACTCTTATTACTTTACTCATTATCCGCTTATATAATATTGTCATAGCAAAGAAAAAAAAGTAAGTAAATTATCCTGCTATAGTGGCAACCAATGTATTCATTTAGTTAGTATTGTTGTATACGCGTAAGGATACTACACTAACATGAAGAAATCTTCTATGGATTTATAACTCTTAAAATTATCTGATTGATATATAGTTTAGTAATACAATTTCTCTCGGTCATAATTCACATATTACATAATTAAATTTATATGTTGGTAAATTAAGATACTTTTATATTTATTTTAGTTTTCTTAGGTGCTCAAGTGAGGCAGTTTTAAAATAAGGGTAGAGTTGGTCAAGTTTCATCAAGTTATGCATTTTTAGAGGAAATTACAACAGCAGAATGACAAACTTAATTTGCAATAAATCGGTGGAAACATATCCTGAGCAAGGTTAGAATTACCCAGTTCTATTAATTTTATTATATAGTTAAACTTTTATCATAGCTAGTTTACAATAAACTGTAAATAATTAAATATATATTTTTAAATGTTTGATCAACTAATGAACATTTGAGATGATTCCTTTCTTGTTTATTTATATTTATTTTAATTTTTTAATTCTTTAAATATTTTGAGTGATTCAGTGAAGTTCGACGCTATTGACTTTCCGTAGGATATAATAGTTTCAAATTGAAACTAAATTTTTAAACATCAAATTGTAACTTTTTAAATTAAATTTTAAATGTTAAATTAAATCATTAACATATATTTAACAGTTTTTTTTATTATTATTTAATATTTAATAATATTAGCAAACTAATTTGTTCTTCTTCCTTTCATTTATACTTCCACTAATTCTTATTCTTTAAATATTCTGAGCTGCACTCTTGGCTTCCCAGACTTTTTTTTTTTCGAAAAATATTGAAAATAAAATAATCAAAATTCATCAGTTTCTATTCTTTCTAATGTTTCTTGATTTTCTTCATCACCAGTATTATTTCTTTTATCAAAGATTCTCCGTATCATCTTAGTACCAAAGAAATTTCCGTAAAATATGCATCGACATCTTCCCGCGAAATTCAAAAGTTGTGAAAATGGCTGCCGGTGGCGAAAGTAAGTGTGTGAGCAAACTGCTGTGAAAAAACCATTAAAATGTTAACTGCTGTAAGAATAGCCTCACGTAATACTCAGAAAGGTTTCCTTGGAACTTCATTTTCCATCTGGAAAAGCACCAAGAGAAATAGTTTTTTCGAAGCTGATGACAAAGATGGATATCGGAAGAATGTTGAAATTTCTACAGTGAAATCAATCAAACATGGATTAGGTTTACTGAAGGGAGAGGTTAAATTATGGGCACAAGTGAGTATTACAATTTAAAAAAGTATTGAACGGGATTTTGCTGACATGGGTACAAATGAATCAAAATTTGTCTTGTTTCAAAACTTACAGGTTTTTGATTGCATTAGGAAAGTACTAGTGGCTATAGTCAGTTTTCTGACTTGTAACTATTGTCATTGTTGCCTTAGTCGAAGTTACAATCAGTTTCAAGCTTTACGTACAGAGACCATTCTCAATTTCCTTCGCTATACAGTCTGTATGGCCAACGTTTTACGCCGGAAAAAATAAATTACTCAGAAAAATCTTGCCGACAGTGCTATACTAGCAGTAATTAGTTATAACTTTATGGAAATTAAATCTCCCTATGATACGTACCCGCTTTGTAAACTAAAAAAACTTTACGCAAAAATCATTCGTCCGATGCCGTAATGGATGTTTCTACACCGCGTTGCTAGTTCTTCAACTTCTTCTCCATCGAGTGTCTTATATCTGATTGTAGAAAAACATACTGAATTTTCAGGTTTGTGACTTCATAAATTACAATATTTTAGTTCTTTGATCACGTCACTTGCAAGTTATGAATGCTGTTGTTAGTGAAGTAGAAGTTTTACCCTGAAAGAAGGCAAGAAGAGAATTCAGAATATTGCAATACTGACCTAAAAGCACCATTACAGACTGTTAATTGTACTTAAATTACCATTTAAAAAAAATTGAGGTAGCCTCTACTGTTCATTAATTTCAACTGCACTGTTACCTAAACCTATACCTAATCTTGGTGGCAGAAATTAGAAACTGGTCACACCTTCTGCTTATTTGCATTAGACTCCGAATAAACAACAGAATTTGTTTTTATGTTACCTTACCACTCTTCAAAAGATTAAGTACCAGTAGCTTGAATTTGTTGGATATTATATTTTCATGAGGTTTACGTTATTTATTATAGGTTAATGATGTTTAAAATTGCTGTCAAATAAGCACAGACCTAGTAGGCCCTGTTGTAGTTACTGATAAGTAGGCCTGAAATATTTAGCACTTTCAGAAGCCTCTCGTAGCGTTTTCAAAATCGAGATTTAGCATTTTTTAGCACTTTCAATTTTTATAGTTATTTGCAGTACCAATACGACAAAAACGCCGAGTATGAAGTTTGAAAGGTCAATTTCGGACAATTTTCATTTCATAGGAGCTTAAAATATGTTATTTATAGTACAGTAGGCTTACTTTTAAAAATTAACAAATTTTAATTGGGCCTATTCTGTCTAGGCTAGTGTAATTTTATACCGACTTGTCAGTGGTAAGTATACAAAAGTCCTGTACAAGTTGGTAAAGGTTTATAGAAGTTCAACCCTAGTGCTCATGTAACTTGAATTTTAGGATTGATATTAAACTCAGGCTTAAACTTCCAAAAGGCAGTTGATAGTAATAAAAAAAATGAACAAAAACCTAAATCTCTATCTATAGAGGTGGCCATGTTGTTTTTATCTGATGTAGGTGTAATATGTTTTCTTTGAATTTCGCTGTTAAATATTTTCCGTATTTTTTTTACACAATTTTTTTGCTTTTTCCTGTAAAACTAGCATATTTCGTGAGAAAGCGCATTTTCCTATGAATTTCGCACTTTACCATGAAATTTCGCGTTTTGTAGTACTTTCCATTGCACTGTACAGACATCCACATACCATAATATGTGGAAATTTTTCAGAAATATAAAAAAAGAATGTTTTCAAGCTATCACAATTTGCGAAATAATGGCCCTACTGATGACTCTTATGTGATGAATTATGTGGAACATTAAGCTAAAGTGTTTTCTTGAAATGGTTTAGAGGAATGGATATTTTTCCTCCATGTTTACAAACAATATAGGGTTTTTATTTGTACTTATCCATCTAAATGAAGTTAATCATTGCAAAAAAGTATAATCATTACAAAACTGCACAAAATTAACTCTAGTCTAAAATGAGAATTTAGCAACTGATTAAATCATACTGGATCATGTGTACAGTATCATACAATACTTATAATTTATTATTTTTAAATTTCAGGAAGTGAAAGAGAAATTAGAAGATGATCCTATTCTAATATATCGTCCAGGTGAAATTGATACGATCTTTCAGTTTAATGAAGTTGGAGATTTAGATAAATGGGTTTTAACAAGTGATAGTGATCATAATGAAGGTTTCAGTAATTGTGAACTTCATATTAATAAACATGGGAAAGGAGTCTTTCAAGGAAATATTTGTACAAGACTTCCAAAGGATGGTTATACAAAGAAGGCAGGATATTGTAATATGAGGACTTTAAGACCAAAGGTATGGTACTGAAAATCAGGGCACTGTACATTTTTGTTTTCAAGAACATTATTTACTATCATGAAGTACATGAACCAGAAAGTAGAATAATCCTAATTTGGGACTAACTATTTGAATCTTAATAAATACAGTCGTTCATTATTTATCGATTTAAAATATTTTTACTGCATTAGTGCATTTATAGCATTTTCAAAAAATGTACTGTAATGAATTTTCGTTTCATGTAGTATGTAAGGAGTTTTTAAAAGCCTATGCTCAGAACAGCAAAATTAGAATCAATAAGTGTTGCTACTGAATTTTTTTAGTACAGTATTTTGTGAAGATCCAGATTTTCATACTTTGAAAAAATCAATTTTTGACTTCTAACAGGAACTTCACATAATTTGGTAGTAATGATGAATTATGTTTTAACAGCATTTTATAATAACGTATTGACATATTTTTATTATTGTAATAGCTATCAGACATTGAAGTTTCATACACAAAGGTCATCAAGACTGAAATATTTTTCTTTAACAGACTCAGATGTAGGTCACAATCGAATTCCCATATTTAGGCCTACACTCTGTTTCATTCTTTCTTTTTAATTGCCCTTAGCAATGAGAACTAAGTGGAAAATAACCTTTGAATTTTGTGTTGTACTTGTTTTGGCTAAAGCTAAATCAACTTAGCTGGTATACCTAGTTCTTCTACAGTTTAATGAACTAATAATGTGGAATTGAATTTCCAGAGGAATGAATTTTATAAAATTTTAATAGTTCCTAGTTAGCTCAAAATTGCTGCTTCCAGACTGGAAAACACACAACTTTTTTTTAGATCTATGTCTGAAGTGTACTGTAAAAGTGTGAAACTGCAAATAATTTTGAATTTGTGAGAAAAAGAAAAACAAGCCAAATATGTTATTGAAAAGCACTATACACTGTCTATTAAAAACACTTATATAGTGTATTCACAGACATTATTTCCACCGGCATATCCTTTAAATCTATAAAATCCTGACTTAAGACGATAACTGTCAAAACACAGTGTGTTTACATCTACTTACAATTACTTAACAATGATTTTTTGAAAAGAGGGATTAAGATAACATTGGAAAATCACCTGTCTCAAGGATAAACCAGTCACTTTGTTTTGCATTTGGAATTAATGTTTGTTAACGGACTATATCTGTCTGTAAACATATAAAGTGTTTGTCATACATTATAAATTATTGTAGCCTACCTCCATAATTAAAACTTCTATTTTGTTTTGTTTTAGAAATCGTTTCAACGAACTGCCCACCATGATTGGAGTGCTTACACTCATTTAATTCTACGTGTACGTGGTGATGGAAGACCTTATCTTATTAATATCAATACTGCTGGATATTTTGATATCACTTGGAATGATGCTTATCATTTTATCTTATATACGAGAGGAGGACCTTACTGGCAGTACACTAAGGTAATACATGGAGATATACCGTAGTTTCTTTTTTTCAATTCCTTGTAATGTAGGAAAGTTTGTATGTAGTGTTCGGCCTGTTTTCTTCGCCTTTTATACTTTGGTCATTGTATAAAACAAGTTGTGTGACAGTGCCATATTTACAAGATTAATCTTCCACCATTTTTTTTGTCTGAATTTATCGTTAATACTGTAATAACAAAAATAGTCATGATATTTTGAACATTCGTGATCTATATTTTGCTATTTCCAACCAGCTTCTAAAATGACCTCCACTTGAGAGTTATTTGAAAGAGACTGCTGACTTTTTTTTAATTTATATTAGGGCTGTCCGTTACCGTTTATTTTTTTATACGGATATCCGATGGTTTTATACGTTCATTATCCGTTTGAACGTATAAAATAAAATTTCGAAAAAAAAGAAAAAAATCGCAATCTTCTCCGTTTTGAATAATGAATCGGCTGCTACAGTGTGTGCGCGTTCAGAATTTTTCGCTGCAGAACGGGCTGCTTAGTTTTTCTTCTGCATGATATTTACCTATTTTTATAAGTTTTGGAGTGTTTAGTTTACGTTTCAGGAGGTTTATTAGGTCACTTCTGAATAGCCTATAGTTATAGGATGACCTTGGCATTACGTTTGAACACACTATTCTTTTTAATTCTCGCAAATCCAACCAATGCATGTGCCGTTTGTATAGAACACATTTACTTTACGAACACGCCGTGCAGACGACACAAAATTGCGCGATCACATGGTGTTGCTTATTTTATGGTAGCCAGTGTTTTAAGATTTTTATATTTTTTTACAGTTTTAGGTAAGCGGAAATCATAATAAATCATCTTTTGAAGACTTACCTTACGATATGATTAATAATTTACGCGCATGGAACATCTTTGCAGCTAAAAATCTTGCGGAAGGTTTGAAAATTGCGGGAATATTCAAATATTTTCAAAAACTTCGGATAGCCGTATATCAGGATTTCAATACGGATATCCGAATATACGTTCGTTATCCGTATATACGGTCATCCACAGACAGCCCTAATTTATATCATAGGTAGGCACTCTATCTTCATGTACCATACAGTAATTACATTTAAACTGTTGCAAATGACTTCCTGATGAGCCCCTGACACATTGATTTTATAATTTCATATCAATGTGTGTTCCAAAACCATTAATGAAATGGTTAGTTTCAAGAAGCAAAATAGAGAATTAATCCTGTGCTTATAGTACAGGGTGTGATTAAAATACGGTCCCCTTGTTTT
Organism: Campodea plusiochaeta; assembly: GCA_034698565.1. Taxonomy (NCBI): domain Eukaryota; kingdom Metazoa; phylum Arthropoda; class Diplura; order Rhabdura; family Campodeidae; genus Campodea; species Campodea plusiochaeta. The sequence continues at coordinate 4,056 of JAQIWE010002772.1, read as the reverse complement.
GCGCTTAAGTGGTGACACTAATTTAAAATTTTATTAACAAATCATACACCATTTTGTTCTTCTTGATTTCTTCTTTAATTTGTTTTGGTCATTTTCCAGTTTTATTTATATTTGAAGCTATAAAAATAAAGATGAAAATCACATTGTTGTGACGAAACTATATATAAAAAGACATAGGCAATAAAAAAGATTTTCAATCTCCTCGTAGCAAGCCAGAAATTGATACTTCACCCAATTAAATGATTTGTGTAGCAGAGAGACAATTTGTGCTTAACATGGAGAGGTCAAATCAGATTTCAAGAACCAGATCTTTATTCCAATTGATTCATTGATTTTTAACAATGAAATCTTGGTTTTCATGCAGAATATGGTCCAGGATCTAGTGCTCGAAATTAGCGCCAGACCACCGGAATTTGCAGGTATAATTTAGTGAGGTCTGGCATTTTTTAAACTCTACCCACCCTCCAGTGTGGTATGTTATTTTGTTTCATAACTATCCCGTAGAAAGTCGGAAAATATATATTTGGTACTGTTAAAAAGGTCTCAGAAAGAGGATTAATTTGATACCAAATACCTAGAAATCTGTGTAGTTTTTAGGGATTTGAGTCGAAAAATGTAAAAAATTGTGATCTTTTGCGGCACATTTTTTAAAAAGTTTTTTTCCTTTCAGTCGGGATTGTGTTAAGATGAATAACCACTACTGAAAAGATTTTGAAGAAAGTTTTACTGTAATTGCTAATAACACAGAGGAGATATTTTTGTAGTATATATCTGCAATGTTTTCCTCAAGTATTTTTTTCACATTCATGAATCTAAAAAGTAACTATTTGACTTCTACAGGTCTAAAAATTATATTTATGATCAATATCAATCTGACAGTTTTTTAATGAAGAGTAAGCTTATTTATGGGAAATCTTTTCTCGACAAATCTCTTTCCTTTAGAAGTTACAAGCACCATATTTTGAAAGAAATAAAACTGAGTAAGACTTTAAGAGTAAAAGGCTAAGAAAACAGGTTGAATATTAACTAGAAAGTTTGTTGACTTTCTAGAGTATGCTATTAAGTTCATAAACCTTCAATCATTGTTATGGTACTGTACAGACTTTTTCCACTTGTCTCTCGGACCTATCAATATGAAAAAATTATTTTGCAACACTGGGGGCATCATTTAATTTTGCATGGGCAAAGAGAAATGATAAAAGATAAAGGAAACAGAGAGTGGAATTCTTGCGTTTTTCTTCTTTTCACAGACTGAAGACCACTGCTCTAATGAGATAAAAATGAATATGTCGAAAATCTTCATTTTGTATTACAGTTGATACAATATGATAATAACGTTAGTTTCTATGAAAGTCAATTTGACATATATTGCTGAAAACTCTTCTATGCTCTACATATTTTCAAGCCCATCAAATTCACATTATTCCAAACTTTTGAATTTTTTTGAATGAAAACTGTTTCAAATCATTTCTTCTTTTTTTATTCTAGATTCCTTTTTCTCGTTTCTTCTTGGCAGCAAAGGGTCGTATTCAAGATAAACAGGAGCGTATTTCATTAGATCTAATAAGCTCTTATGGATTCACTGCAGGAGATAGAAAAGATGGACCTTTTAGATTGGAAATTGATTACATTGGATTGGAATTTGATCCTAGTCATCAAGAACAATTTGCTTATGAAATGTACAAAGCTCCAAAGTTTGTTATTGGAACGTAAATTATAAATAATATGTTTTATAGATATATAAAGAATAGAAATACAGTTTTGAAAGATGTTTTATTTTTAGATTTACCCTGAAGGTTTATTATATTTCATTAAAGTTTGTAAATTTGAATAGGAATATAAATATTTACTGTAGTGATATTTCAATGGCGAATAAAAATATAAACAAACTTCTTTTATTTCTGCTTTTGAATCAAATCAATGGTAGGCCTACTCTGTTACCGTACTTTAGTTAATTTATTTCCTATAGAAATTACAATTTAGGCATATTTCGGTTAAAAAAAAGATGAATAATAAATGTATGAATGAAATAAAAAAGAATATTAGAGCAAATTTGTTTCAATCATAAATTAATGTGCCCATATCCCGATGCTGTTATCTGAAAAAAAAAAAAAAAAAAAATTATTGTAAATATTTCTGAAAGTTTATTTCTCATTTGTGAGGGATTGGTAAATATATTAGGCCTATATATACATAGTTATTATTAAAATTTAAATGAAGACTACCGTATTTATAGAGCCTCCCAAATATTTCTATTTTCAACCCCACCCTCAATTCAAAGTGCCACACCAAAAGGAAATAAATTACATGAATTTCTAATCTTGATACTCGTCAACCTTCGTGACGTCAAAAGTACAGTCCCAAAGTAGTAAAAAAAAAGTGCAAGCACCTGTGTGTGTGGCCTTCAGAAACCGGACGGCGGGATTGCACACGGCGGTACAGACACCTATCGCTCAAAATAGGAAGGAAGGGTAGGCAAGCAAGGAGGTTCGTTTTGCTATACGTCGGACTACCTTACACAGCAAACAGGAAGGTACGTGTACAATAAAAAGTACGAGGATTTTGTTGAGCTTTTTGTGAACCTAAAACAAGTAGCTGTTCAAAAATGTATGAGTTTTTTGTATGTCTTGTAAACTAGATGGTTCGTGAAAATCACTAGACTTATCCTATTACCATACAGTATTAGCCTACCATATGTTAGCTTACTGACTAGTCAGGTGTCACCCGATTCGGGATTCTTTATTATCATCCCGGGTTGATAAAAATGCTTCTAGAATCTAACCTAGTAGGCTACCATAGGAACCAAATCTAACCTAATCTAATCCAGAATGGAGAGTAACCTGTCGGAGAATGAAAATTGACCTATTCGAGAATGGAGAGTGACCTATCCGATCAGCAGAGGATGATATTAAAGTAAACCCGACTCTTTCTCTAACAGCTTACTGACTAATGGGTACGTCTAACTCATTGCTCCTGAGACGTCTGACTAAATAGTTTAGGCTATGTCTAGGCCTACTTTAATAGCCTATCAAGTGGTGTTGATGGGAAGGTAAATTTCCATTCTCGCATTGCTCAGACTCCATTCTCGGATAGGTCAATCTAAGTTCTCTAATAGGTCAACCTCCATTCTCGGATAGGTTTGTTCAGATTTAGTAACTTCTTTGTTCGACCAGGGATGGTAGTAAAGTGTCCCCAACTAAAGACGAAAAGTTGATTCTTCGATACCGGTATGGAGAATTTTGTTTATTCATGGCTCGCTGTTAAAAATGATTTTTTTAGGTAAAAACCTAAAAATTAAGTACAGGAGACCTATTTATGTTAGACTTCAATGAGATATAAGAAACTCCAGAAAATGACATTTTCCTATCTTATAACACAGTTGGTGATCTGACAAATGTCACTTTTGGATTTATAATCGTAGCGCGTTTAGAAAGAGTCAATCTGCGAAAGCAGCAAGATCAGCTCAAATTGATACTTACCATCAAATGTTCTTTCAGCCATCTAAGCGAAGACTACGTCAAGATTTTATACAAATCATTTATCCAGCCCAAAAAAGACAAGCTACTGTTAGAAAAAATTCTCCGTAGAACAACAAAATTTTGCCTTAAAATTTCCAACCTACCCTATGAACTCCGTCTCAAACATCTGAACCTACCTACCGTACAAACCAGACATCAAATTACAGACCTTATTTTATTTTACAAGATACTAAACGGTTTAGTTCTTATCAATATTTAAATCTTTCATTGTGTCCCCTGCTCCAGAGACATGCAATGCGACTCGTGGTCACAATAAGACACTTTTTAAAACGACGGTATTAGAAATCATCCACGTTTCAGAGTTATTTCACTCGGACAACAGACTTGTGGAACCAGTTAAGCAGCGATGCGGTAAACGCCAGTACCGTTTCGGTGTTCAAGAACCGTGTGAAAGACTATTTTCAACCTTAGGAAACAGGATTATTTACTAACTCCTGGAACAGGGCTAGCGCTAAGGATTTTCAGTGCAGGGGGAGATCCCCCTTTCACATTATTTTAGAGGGGGATTTTAGAGCAA
>JAQIWE010002771.1:0-12693 GCA_034698565.1 Campodea plusiochaeta | reverse complement strand
TTTATAGTATTCAGTTACATTAATTACTTTACAGAAAATCAGTGATTCAAGGAAGCTCTGAAAGGAAATAAACTTTCATTTCGTAAGAATAAAACTGATAACTGAATAGTACATTTTTTAGTTTTAAAAATAGAACTTGCCCGCCGGGCAAGTTCAAAAATCTAATAGCTTGCCCGGCGCTATTTTTACTTGCCCCGGGCAAGCGTTAAAATCGAGCGCTGATACTAACGGTTTATTAGTTAACAGTAGTTGAATTCATATAATAAAAAAAGATGTAAAAGATGTTGCTGTTACCTTTTTGACATTTCGCTTTGCATACTGTATATATATTTTTTTTTTATCAGATATACTAAAAATTGTTATAACATTATTTAAATCGGCGTTAACTGATGCGTAATATATTACATGACGATACTAACCTGTTGTAAGTGAGGAGATAAGGTTGGCTGAGGAAAATTCCATAAAATCCCTTCAATTAAAATAACAAACGAAATAGCTAAAACAGGGACATTCTTCAGTATCTTTAAAATACTACCACTCTTTGCTTGTTTTTCTGAAAGAAAAAAAGAATTATGACTGTCATATGTAAACATCATATTTGAATCATCTATAGTATGCATATCACGTTCCTTCTAATTTCGTAAGTTAATAGCAAAAATTTATATGGGTTGAACGGTATCTTATTCAGTTCAATTATATTTTACAAATGTTGATTCATTTTAAAGTAATGTCAAAAATGTTGATTAATTTTTAATTTTGTTAGTTGTAAATATTAATATTTTGAATACAGTCGGTTTATTGTAAAGCTTAGATAAATCATTTGTGCCGAGCGTCAATGTGCCAGGACTACCGCGGCGATTTGATAACATCAAAAATTCAAAGGACCGACAGTCGATATCGATGTGTTTACTCAACCGGCTGGTAGAACATGTACATGTATAGCTAATGTTTCACCCTCTCGAATACATTACTTATTTCTTTGGGATGACGATATATTTCAAATTAGGTGATGTGACTAATGTCAATGATGACATTTACGATTTATAAAAAATGCGGTATTGATAAATGCAATACATGCAAACACGAATATAATTTCGCTATGTTTTCCATTCAGATATCGTTAAAAGTTACTGGCAAAATTAAAAACTAACTGTATTTGTAATTTAGACTTACTTCTACTTCTGAATATAATTTTACGTTATAATATCTTGAAACTCACTGGTAAAAAAAATAATAAAACATCTCAAATTTCAACTGTAATGTATAACAATGTTGTTTACGCACCTTCAATTCCAGGAAGCCAGTAATAATTAGGAAATATATTAAGTATCATTACTATTCCAAGGACAGTAAATGGAGCGCTATAACCACCCCAAGCATACAGAAAACCACCAATAGCTGGGCCTAAGCTCAAACCAAGACCAAGGAAGATTTCAAGAGTTCCCTATGAAAGAAAAATATTGAAGCTTAATGGTTTATGGAACATGTAAAGAAAACAAATAAAATTATCATAACATTAATAAGTTGTTAAAGCCAAAGATGTGGCAAATCTACAAATATTTATATAAATGTCAAATTTTATAATTTTTCACTTACGTACATTAGAGGATATTATAGGATCCAGCTGTGCGATGGTTTAAAAACCTTGGTACTCAAAAACAGGGAACTGAGTTCACCTATAATCCAGGAAAAATGGTAAGGAATAGACAAGCATACAAGATGCGACAGCGTCTATTTATTTTGGGAGGAGAAAACCTACTATAAATGCAAAAGGGTTCAGTGACACCATCAGCTTTAGTATATAATAATCAGGAATATATTTTCATACTTGTGCGAACGTATTAATGTACAAATGAGATTTTATGATACCTTGGAGTGCAAGTGAGAAACAAAGGAAGTGTAAAATTTTATTTCATGTGTTACTTTCTAATTTTTTTAGGTGACGTTTTCACATTATTTTAAGTGATAACTTTTAAATATACTTTTATGTACTTGAAATGTATTTTGCTAATATCTGTGAATTATGTTTTATCGTAACTGATTTTCCCAAAATAAAAATAATGCTGATGATGTCCTGGAGAGTTTGTACTGTAAGAAGAGAGAAAGTCAGAAAATAAGGTTATATTTTTACAGGTAGGCTCTAGTCTCTAGATTGAACCATTAATCAGAGCAAAAATCTCCAGGTGTCAAAGTGACCTAGAATGTTTGAAATTTCTATTGTTATGATCTTGAGGACACAAGGTTTTCTCTCTGAAAGTTGCTACTCTTGGGAGATATCTTCAGCATCGTCTGTTCTACAGCTCTTACCAAGAATTTTTGATCGAAATATCATTAAATTTCTATATTTCCCTGTATATAAGGCATATGAACTTTAATATATATCCTGAATATTAAATTTCAAAAGGAACACTTTGTTTCGTTTGTCCTGACAAGCAATGCAACAGTAATTTTCTCGAATTTTCTAAATTCTTCGTTCAGAAACTTGAGTGATCTAGAACTTTTTGGAACTGCTGCACGGTTCAATCTAGATGTCAAAGTCAGAATTCTATAGACATAAGAATTTCTATAGGCATAGAAAAATATATAGACATAAGGTCAGTACATTGGTGGTGATTGGGGGACTTATTTTCTGTCTTTCCTTTCTTTATTACCTTTTGACAATCGAAAAAGTGAATGAAATGAACAGAATAGTAAAAATAAAAAGGTATGTAGCAATTTATTATAATTAATTTAATCGCACTCTCTTACCATTGCTAGTCCCCAGTTGTTTGGGAATATCTGTGCAATCATAGTGCAACTTGCAGTGAAGTAAGCTGCTGATCCTAAAGCTGCAGCTATTCGTACAACAAAACAAAATGTTGTAAAAGTATGAAGATCTGATATTTGATCTAAAACACCAAATAATATCGTTCCACAACCACATACCAATAAACTGCTTAATAACATAAACTTCGTCCCAATGTGGGGCAACTGAAAGAAAAAGTATTCATTTTTGGGTCGATTGTTATTATCAGCATTTTGGAATTCTATTTTTTTTAAAGAAATTGGAAAAATTAATCTTCTTATTCCTAAAGTAATATAAATTACTATGAGTAATGTTAAAAATGTATATCTTATATTCGTATTCATAATTTAGTGTTATTAATAGTTACGATTGCTTTGAATGAGTTCCAAATTAAACCTTATCAATATTCTTCTATGCAATCAGATACATAATATTTATAGGGTTAGGTAGTTATGTAGCTGCAATCGGTATAGCTTTTTTCGTGTGTAAATTCATTACATACTATAATGAAAATGTAATTAATCAGTATGGTCCCTTCTTAAACTACGTACAGTATACCAGATTTCTTAAACTACTTGCAGTATACCCGATATTCAAAATATATTCTTATAGTATGTTGTTTAAATATAGTTTGACTTTATTAATAATTTTATAATGTTTCAAAGTCAATTAGGAGTGAAACTATACATATACAGTTAAGTTGCTATTTCGTCATAGACACGATAGACAATCAGTGTTTATGATAATTAAAATATATACTAAAGTTTAAATTTAACTTAATATCTTATCGGTTTCTATATAGTGTACATGAATATCAGTTCAATGTGTACGTTGGAACCAGGTTTAAGACTACAACCTAATTTTCTTATGAAAACATAAATTTGACTTTACAATCTTAAAATAATATTATTGTACTGTATAAGTGAAGTAACAGTATCATTCTTTTTTTCTTATCCATTATTATTTACAAAGGAAGTAGTGTTGTACTTACCAAAAGTCCAAATATTGGAGAAAATACACACGTTACGAGTGCATAAGAACTGAACACAAAACCAGATACTGTGAGAGTCATCCCTTTTCGTGCTGCCTAAAATATAGGGAAGAAGGGAAAAAATAGTTAAGTAAAAGAATGGTGTCTGACCAGTTCGGAAATTACGAAATGGATCACCGCTAAGAAAATTTAAAAATAGAGCAATAAATAAATAAAAATAAAAGGATATTTCTCTACTATTTTAAGACTTCCTGAAATTGCCAGAAAATTCATATCACTTTTTGTCACAGGAAACAATATTATTACTAGCACTTGTGTCATTAAAATCTTGCCTAAAATGTGTATTTCTATATATTACGAATGCAATGTAATTTACAGGCTGTATTGCATTTTTGCTCCAGTGTACTTCGGTTTTCACCCTTCTCATTAACAATACATTCTGTAGCCCTAATCGACATTAACTGCGATAGTTGGTATATTGTAAAGCTTTGAAGAAATATCCCGGGCAATTAATGCATGTCGTGCATTAATATATTACGAGGAAATTTAATTGAAAATAAGTTCCAAAGATTGTCTACATCAGTTAGAGAGTCACGGTTTGACGAAACATTTCCCTTAAATCTGTTTTTTTTTTCAGCGGGGAGCACCGTTTTCTCAAACATGTTTGCAGTTTCACTTTTTTTCTTCTGTATTATACTCGATATCTCAAGAGACCGATAAGATGTGTTGGAAAATAGTGCATCCCGATGAAACAATTCCCTTTAAAAAATAAAGAAAAAGAAAATATTTCTCCTTTTTCTAAGTTATATAATTGTCTATTAATGAAGGAAAAATTTTTATACGAGTAATATATAGTATTATTATTACTATTATAATAGTAATAATAAAAATAATTAGTCGTATATAAGCATTTTTTTCACAGGAAAGACTCGAAATCAGTATAAAATCAGGAGAAAAATTGGTCTTCAAATCTCTTCATCTCCGCTGTAACCATACCCAGTTCCCTTGCCACATCTTTTCTGCATAATTATTATGACGAAATGACTGAACAGTCCTTTAATATATTCAGGTATCAATAAATGTTAATAGCATAGTAAGATTTCATATTTAGTGTAAAATACTTAACTTAAAAATTGTTATTTATTTATTCAAAAATATTTCAAGAAACGATTTCAATACGAGTTTTAGAATTTAATGTGTTTAAGCATTCCTATGTACAACAGAATGATGGAACTATATATGTTGCTTATATTTTTAATTTATATGTTATTTGGGTTATAAGCACTCTTTAATTGCCAATGAAATTAAGTGTTCCCTTAACCTTGGGGGTCATATACGTCAAGCACTGGTCACTGTGGTCAAAGTGTTCAAATAGAAATCGATAGAAATATACATATATTACAGAAGCAATAAAATTTTATGAAAGTAAATAATGATTAGGGACCTCCGATTAACTTTATGTGTTTTCGATTCACCCATTGAACTTTGATCACCAGGCAAGAGCTAATAAACAACAAAATAACAATGTTTACGAGAGTCGATCAATAAGACATTATTTCAACAGAATATCTTTTTCTGGAATTCTGGTTATTTAGGTTGGAAAAACAGGTTGTGTAATATTAACATTTTCGACGAGTGATATTGCATAACTTACTATAGTCGATAATGGTTTGGTTTCTGTGTTGATGTCACTTGTAAGAGTATTAAACTGATTTTGTTTGTATGATTAAAAATATCCATTAAATTCTAATACTATAATACAACAGCAATAGTTATTAGAGATTTTATTTATTTTTATAATGATTATATGTCATTATTTTCTACATTGGTGTTTGTGTATCAGTATATAATGCTGATTTCAAAAAAATTAAAAATTTAATGCGCTTTAAATCAATAAGGTTTTTTGCATCTTATTACAGCGTTTTTTCGAAGCTTTCAGAATATGGAAATATGGTATCTGAATACAAGAAAGAAAATTGCTGTAAACAATATTATTAATTAAAATATGAACATAAAGATATGTCTGCAAAATACAAAACTCTACTCATAACAGATTTTCATTATTTTGACCTCCAACTAACCTCTATTGGGAAAAATGGTCCAAGGATAGACAGAGCGCAAAAGTTAGTGAATTGTACCCATCCTATGGCAAGGAGCGTTTTCTTCTGAAGGGAAGATGTCTTTTTCATTATTGAACATGAAAAACATCCTTTCTTTGGTGTTTCATCTGAACTTGTTGATGAACCTGCTTCTGTTTGCTGAACTTGCTTCAGAGAATTTGATGTGATAATAAAATCACTTGAATGCTGGTGACAAACCATACTGTTGATGTCTGGAAAGGTGAAAATGTGAAGAATTTTGTAACGGCTGCTATTTTTTAAACGTCAAAAAAAAAAGTGAAATTCAGATGCTGCAATTGGGACTTAGGTTATTCCTTAGGATAAAATTTTCACTGTGATAATAGGAGCTGTTTACAAAAATACTGAAAAAAAAAAACAGAAAATCAAAAATAGGCCATTCTAAACGTTAGCACTTTATTGTTTCATATGAAAATGACACGTTTTTAGTAAATTCTACGATATTCAAATTTACTCATTTCTACTAAATAGTTCAATTACTTTTTATGTATTTTTGAATAGGTTCACAGGATCCTTCATAATAATACGGATACGCGATATTAAATATGGGAAGAAAGTTGTATTTTCTAACAGGCTGTAGACAAAGAGTAACTTTGGAATTGTATGATGTGTGTTTGTATAACTTCAACCTTATGTTCATCATTAAATAAAATTATTGTCACTCATAAAAAATAATGATGAAACATATATTTGTAGGTCAGTAGAACAGTAAAATATGTAGAAGTCAATAATATTCCAGATGTCTCATTACGTAATAATGAAAATGACTAATCAGTTTAAAGTACCTTTATTTCCTGTTTTTTCTACGACTACATCATATAATATCTTAAAAAGAGTAAAAAAAGGCAAACTATTTTATTAATATTATTTTCGCTTGTTTTCATAGCAAACTTGATAAAACTGGCTGAAAAAAATTGCGACCTCTGTAGTAATTTGAACCGTTTTATGATAACTCTATCTCAATAGTTTGTTTTTATTTAACTTTGGGAGCCTGAATTTCGCAATATACGTTCACGGGAAGAAATATGACGCAGTTATTTCTTATTTGTTACAAAAATATTTTTCTCGTTGAAAATTTTTACTACTATACTTTGACCTACTGTATTTAACCGAAAAATAATGTCAACACAGTCACCACAATATGAAGACTTCAAAGGTAGGATATCTCAGAATAAGTTACTAGTAAATATAATTTCTTATGTCATAGGACATTACGGAAATATGACCCAACAATAGGATGAATTAATGCCCATTAACAAAGGGAATGCTCCTCCCCCTCCCTATAAAGAAATATCGCCAATATAATGGTTTTGTGATTATAAGTGCCTAATTGTACGGTGTTAAAAACTTCACCCAAAATGAAAGCTGTCAAATATAGAAAAAAATGTTTTAACTCGATATACCTGATGGGGAAGACACGTTGGGTTGGAAAACGGTGCGAGAGGTTGGAAAACGGAGAGAGTTGACTTCAGGGTGTACAGTAAATATTGGTTCTTCCGCTCCTGCTCTATATCCTTCTTGTACCCTCCTAGGTATGACCGTATTCTAGGAGGGTACCAACCCAAGGTGCAAAATATCTAAGATATAAAAATGTTAACAGTGATGTCTTCTATATACTTATACCTTCCTGTAATAATTTAAAGTTCTTCCAATTGTTTTCTTTCCTTTAAAACTGGCATAAAATCAACTAAAAGAACTTTGTATTCTGTGAAGCAATTAGAATGATGTGAATGAAAGTTGTAAATTTACGTAATAATAAAGTTGTAAAATTGAGAAACTATGGAATTAAAATAATTATAGGCTGTTTTGAACGAATTAAACTGTAGTTACATAATGACCTCTCCGAACCTAGGATAACATTGTAATATACGTCGTAGGATCTGCGTATTGTGTCAGCTGGAGATAATGATTGGCTGTAAAAGTATTTACAAAACATTATTATCCGAATTAAAGTACACATGGAAGGTGAATTATTCTACATAAATATTTAAAAAAAACTGCGCTTCATTATTCACGATGCATTTAAAAATATTTCATTTTTAATAATAGAATAATATATTAATAAATAATACATTGTGAAAAACTGTATGAAGAATGACGAATTGATTCGGTGAATTTTTTGACATTTTGTGTTAGGAAAATCGATTTGGAAATTGGAATTATAAAAAGAAGAATTATTTACCACATTTATTAACTTAGTAACCCTTCTACAGAACCAAAAAGGACAACATTTAAGAAAAAATGAAGACATCATTAGCTGAATTCGGCATCATGGATGAGATGTGGAAAAGTTGTTTCCTTGTCTCAGGATTGAAAAATAATTATTAAAGAAAATAACTTATTGCTTACTTTTATAATATATATTTATAGTATTCTGGATCTGCGTCAGTTCAAAATTGTGATCCATGTGAGTAATGTGTACACTGTACAGGTGTAAGGAATAAGTTTAAAAAAATATTAAACTATTATCTGGACATGTGAAACTATACAGTATAATCTTAAATAATCTCACGTGGATATTTTCAAATCATCACAACAATTAACAGTTACTTTACACTAATAAGTGGTTTTAATTAAATCGATTATTCTTTGTTTACAGAAATGAAGTAATAATAAATCTCTAACATAACTTTTTTCAAGTAAAATATAATTACAAACTTCAGTTAATTTAATTTACTAAAATGTAAACTTACCTTGTTAAAATAAAGTTACAAATTAAAACCACTCAGTCTCTTTCAACCACCACTTGGATCATACATTACAGCAGAACTGCTATGTTCCACAAAGAGAAGATTAATAAACTCCCAAATTAAGGAACATTGAGTTATAAAGATGAAAACCAGCAATTGATGTGAGTGGGAGGGGAGCCTACGTCATCTGCGATTCCTTAAAATCATCCGTCTTATCTTAATGTCATGGCCTCCACTCCACTATCTTATTGTCAATATTATACTTCACGTATCTTTAAATGTGATGTGATATTGAGTGAGGTCTTTTCAAGCTGGTCATTTAACTGGTTACGCTGATCCATTTGATTATTTGCATCCAGATTTACTGTCAAGGTTGATTAGTAAATGTATATAGTGATTAAACCTATTTGGAAGTTTCGTAATTCGGTATTAAATCAGGAGTGATCTGTATAATTATTTATGTTAAAGGATTCAGTGATTTTAAAGGCATACAGCATGAATTGGTTCATTATGATGTAGGGTATATTGTATTTTTTTTTTAATTTTCAACTTTTCAGAGATGTTATACAATTTCATAGTCTATTATATGTTTATAGCAACAATAACTTGAAAAACTATACTATAACACACAATTCCTTTGATATATTTAAGTTCGTAATTTTATTGTACACTTTTGCCGAAATAAAATTTTCTGGCTAAAAGTTCTTAAAATTCAGCCCAGTTTCGATTTTTAAGAAGACTTTTAAGTAAAAAAGAAATAACGATTTAGTTTTAATTGAATCAATTTAGTTGTTTTAGTCATCAATTTTTATCAGTAAAAAGTTTTTTTTACTTCGTTTTGTTAAAATGCATGATCATGTTTTAAAAGCTGAAATTTCAGTCAGTAGATAATACAGGACTATATACTGCTGTGCAATATAAGTTAACTTCGTCCAATTAAAGTCGTTCTCTGGTTCATCCAATTACTTGTAATATTAATTACTATTTTTTTAATTTAACCACCATGGTTCATACCAGGTCATGATTGTGTATACTTCAATATCACTGTGTCACATTAAATTAATAGTCTATTAATACGTTATATTGAAATATTGTGAGTTATCATACTGTACATATAACCATACATATAAACGAGAAGTCTACGTAGCTGCGTCTTTGACACTAGAAAACATTTTTCATTCTGAAACTCACATCGTTCGGTGGCGCACGTATCATACATATATAAACGATATACTGCACTTACGACGTTAGTGCAGTATCTGGCCCTTTCTAGTTTACTATTAAATTGAAAGGAATTAATATGCTTTGAAGTAAAATATATTATACTCTTCGTCAAATCCATAAACAGTATATTTTTTAAAGTTCATATTTACCAGCTAGCATATTAATTTTTTAATGCAAGTGCCAGCCCGAACTTTTTTGCACTTGTAATTAACCTGGAGCATAAAAGCAAATTTCAATGCCTGTTGGGTTTATGGTGTCATTATTTTAAATCATAAAGTTTGAAATTGACAATGGAAATCTGGGGTCACAGCATATTAATAGTGAAGAATTCGCTTCATTATTTCATCAGATTTCCTTACCAATGAAACTTAACTATAGTGAATACCTCCTGGTTCTCTGTCCTGACCAAAGTCATCATCAGCTTTTATTTTTAGTTTCAGAAAACTCATTGAGTTTTTCCCCATAGGTCACATTATTAATAATATTATAAGGTTAGCAGAACACGGTCAGAGTTCGCGTTGGGCCAGATTAGATTAATTTTATAGTACATATAATCTTAAGTGATTAGTAAAGCTGTATATAGGAACCCGCAAGCAAATAAATTTATAATAAGAAAAAAATATAAAGTTTCTTGTGGGATTCGAACACATTAAGCTCATTATACGTTTCACGCATATTCGTATAGAGTTCCTATATGACGAGTTACTAAATTCAAATCTTGGACTAATGTGCTGCAGGTCTCGATACAGTCTCGTTCTTCTACTACCGACCACGTGTTACTATAGTCTTGATTTGAGTATCAAATATTTTTAATGTTATTGATATAATAAAAGTGAGTGGCCGTTGAAAAGCCTCATATCCTTAAACGAACTAGACAGCCATTTTTCTACTTTTTGAGTTAATATTTTTTTCTTAAATTTTTTGATGATTTTTGAAAAAGGAATGAAAAAAATCGGTCCAGTCATTTTGGAGGTACGCCCACCTTAAGTTCACAGATAACCACCTGAGTTTTACCTATGAACCTCATTTCAAAAATCTTTCGGAACTTATAACTTGTGAACCATAAGTCAGAATTTGATCATTCTTTTTTTAAAAGTCTTAAAATAAATTTATTAATGTAATAAAAGCTATTTTGGTTGTTGTGAAGGTATTAAATGCTGAGATAAAAAAATTCACTTCACAGGTAACTCCTCTCATGCTGTTTTTTACAAATCGTCATATCTCATGAACGGAAAATAGTAGGATGATAATTTTTATACCAAAAATAATACTATCAGTATAATAAAATTAATGGAAATCTATTTCGCCGTCCAGTCCCTTTAAAATGCGCACTAAATTCAATTCTTAAACTATCATGCTTTCTATACTGTTCATTAATGTTTACAACTGTATCGCTTGGTTTTATTATCATTTGTATTATTATAACACAGTTGCAAACAAAATAATATTGTGCATTTTTAATTTTATTACCAAATAATGAAGGTTATCAACCTGCAATAGCATATATAAATTATTAAACTGCAATCATTCCTATTCAAAAAGTTAAGAGATCTGACCTATGGACGTATGGAGTACGATTCTTTCGGAGCGAATGAAAATGATAGGGGGCACTTATGAAAAATTATTTGAATAGCAATTTTGTTAGAGGGAGAAAATATATGTTTATTCACATATTACTCTATTTACCATACATAGGAAATTGATAAATGCCACGGAACGACAATATCAAATTAAATACAATAAATTATTTTCAAATTTGTGTTTTAGTGTTATATGGTTGTGCAGAATGAGGATGGAATCCTTCAGCACACTCACAACTATTTCTTGGACTATTTTTTTTGCAGACCAAATCTTCTTATAAATTTCTCCATGAAAAAAATTGTGATTGTACCTCGGGTACCGATATATAACCTAGTGTTTCTGACTAGACCAAGACTTTCTTGGTCTTGTACAAGACCCAAGACCAAGACCAAGACTGGTGCTTGCATCCCAAGACCAAGACCAAGACTTCCCATAAAAAGTCTTGTTTCCCAAGACCAAGACTGTACACCCCAAGACCAAGACTCTTGTGCAAGACTCTTGGGTTAGTCTTGGGTTTTGGGTGTAAAAAAACTTATGAATAAATCAATAATGGTTTTTAAGAATGTATAAATTTATTAATTTCATAAGCAGGACGTAATATCAATCAAAAAATTGTAATAATGCTTTAAAAATAACGGGACCCAAGACCAAGACTTGGTCAGTCTTGGTCTTGGTTTCAGAAACATTAATACCAAGCTCCTGTCGGTATTTACCCCAAAGGGTTTTCAGTTTTTTACTCCATCAGGTATATTCATTTAAAAGAGAGTGATCTCCATCAGCAATCTTATTGCCATTTTTGAAGAGAGTTGATGCCAAAATTAATTTCGTCAAGTTGCATCAATTGGAAATTCTACTGCTCTGCTACAGGCTGATTCCCAAACACATGATCACAGCTAACCTATGTTTTGTAATTGTATTCTCTATTTTGTAAATGATTATAAATAACAATACGTATTACAGAGTTAGCGTATCTTCTATCGTAACTAAAATTCATTTTTTCCATAATTGTTTCTATTTACCTTCTTATCGTTAATACCTTTCTTTTATCTTTTAAAAAAATGTGATTGTTCTTGTTTTTGCCTTGGTTATATATACCGAAACTTTCAGATGAAACTACTTTTATAAACACCATGGTGCCCTATAAACTTCTAATTTTTCACTAACCCAAATGTGTATTACAATGATAGCTGTTTGGATCTAATGCTAGCTAAATATTGGTACTGCTTTTTCACTTCCTCCAATTCCAAGTTCCATAAGTGTTTCTCCATAAGTACCAAGAACTGA
>JAQIWE010002770.1:0-12695 GCA_034698565.1 Campodea plusiochaeta | reverse complement strand
AATATGTCTATATAAGTTGTTGATTATTAAAGAAAAGGCCTATGTCAAAAGTAAAGTGACTTTATAATCACCCGGTACAATATTTAATTGGAATTTACGCCAAATACCAATATTTAATGACTATACTCAATACTTATTACAAGACCAATATTTTTTAGCTGTGAAATAATTACTACATTCCTGAGAGATTATAAAGCGGCTGTTGACACGCAATGCGTAAATCACACGCTATACGTACCTCGCATATAGACAGTAGCATAAATATTAAGCATCATCGTGTCAAGGAATTTTATCTTATTACTCAGAAAAATAAAAGCTGACCCAAAAGTTGCCTTTATGAATTCATATGCTTCACATACAGATCTACGCAAAGAAACATCTGATTTCACTTTTTTTACCATTGAGAACACGCAACTGTTCAAATTTAACCTTTCATTAAACGCTCCAAAGGTTAACATCACAGCGTATTCATTGTTCAAAAAGTAATTTTTAATTTTCCACATTCTATATAACGGATGAGTTTTTATGAATATATTTTATTATTCACATTTGGATGGTCATTATTTTTGAAGAAAGTTAATTTTGCTTCCTGTGTTAATTGTGTTATAATGGACATTATTTTTGCATGAGAAATTAGAAAGAATTATTATTATGTATGTCTGCGAGATGAAGACTTTTACCTTGGAAAGTAAAGTTATTATGGTCTTGTATGCACAATGTGTA
Source organism: Campodea plusiochaeta (assembly GCA_034698565.1). Classification (NCBI taxonomy): domain Eukaryota; kingdom Metazoa; phylum Arthropoda; class Diplura; order Rhabdura; family Campodeidae; genus Campodea; species Campodea plusiochaeta. The sequence goes on along the minus strand of JAQIWE010002770.1, from coordinate 11,972 downwards.
AATGAAAATTTAAGTGTGAGAATTAACATTTTACTATTTCCTCAACATCTCATATTTAATATATTTTGCAGCAACGAAATCTTGCAAAGCTAACGAAGTTGCAAATATACTACATTGCAATTGTTTCCATTTTAGTTTATTTAACTTACATGATTATGTCCTTTATTAGCATTAAAATGGGGGGAGGGGTCAAATAATCTCATCAGCTGTCAACTGACTCTTCATCTCTTTTATAGATATGAGATTCTTCATCATGTCAATATTTTCGTATTGGTAAATTTCTGCATTGGATTCAGTGAAATATGAATTTCAAAGATTTATCAAGAGCATCTTCGTGCAGTTACGATATGCGGTAAAATAAAGTTTAGAGATAAGAAATATTTTTAGTAATGTTTCCACAAAATGTAACTTTGACTTTCTATGCAGACGTTTCCAGCTCCACTTATTTATCCATTTTCAAGCTGCATTATATTAGCTATAGAGAAGCTCCTGAAAAAGCTGCATTTTAGCTGATTTTTAAAGAGTCGTGGTTACATCAATTACGGCATGCTTATACGGTATAATAAGTTAATCATCTCCTCCCTGTTTTTACTGATCCTTAATTTAGAGATATATAACTTGATGATAATTTTTATAGAAAATGTTATAGGAGCATGAAGCAGATCGGAAATAGGTCGATAAAGAAGGTATTGAGATACAGTAGCTCACATATTAACAGATTCTACTATGAATGCTAAACGTGTAGGTTTTTTTCAGCGGAAGGTCCCGTTTTCCAATACACATATTCTGTTTCACTTTCTTTGTTTTCTATATTGTACTCGCGATCTCAGGGGACATTTAATCTGTGTTGAAAAAAGGAACCTCCCACTGAAAAATAATGAAAATTAAGTTCAACTGGAAATGAATCTACAAATAAGTTTAAAAAAAATTATGTTATAGTTTCTAGAAGTGCAATGAAATTGTTTGTGACTGACCTGAGGGTTTGTGGCTGGTGGGTTCCCATTGTACCCGCTGGCAACTCTAAGAACATCATTAACTCTACGAGGAGTGGCTGCATCACCAATGTTATGAGCTGATAATGAACTCACAGTGGCGGATGATATCCGTGAGTCTGGAACCAGTGGTGTGGTTTTACGTGTACGGGGATCAGTTACTCGTACAGTACTGAAGGTGGAACCAGAGACTGTTGAGTTGCAACCCACGTTACGGGGCCAATCACACGTCTGGAGCTCTTGACTGGAAAGAGGGGAAAATGAAGATGTTAGAAATAAATTGATGAATTTTTATTTAGAATTCAAAGTCAGATCAAATCCAAAGAGTTGTAGAGAATATTGTTAGGTTTTATTACATAGACATAGAGACTCTTGAACGTTGTTATTAAACTGACACAGTAAATGTGGATTCTACAATGGAAGCATTCAACACTCATTGCTACTTTTTACACGACAGCGATTATTCATTCAAAAAAATATTCGTAGTGAGATGCTGACAGTATAGTGTTTTTCATATATATAGTTCTTCCATGTACTGCGACAAATAAATCTTTATTGGTAATCTGCGTACATGAAAGTACAACTGCCTTATTACTAGAACGATTTTTCAATATCATTTTAAGGAGGACAAACATTAACTGAATAAACTGCTTTAACATTTAGCAAATTAATTGAATATATAGTGAAATTAAGTAAATGAATCTTATTTCATAATAACAAAAAGTAGGAATAATATTGGCTAACGTCAAATTAATTTTAGTTTATGTTCTATCAACGTACAAAGGATGCTCATTATCTTGTTAAATCACACCAATTTGCAATTTTATCCTCCTACATATCCCTTAACAAGCAACTCATAACTCACTCGCAAAAACTTTCTACATAAATTCAATAACGCAAAAATTAATAAGGATCCTATTACCATAATCAGTCTCGCAAATATATAACACCTTATTATTTACAACTCTCTCAAGTAACATGATCTACAAAACCACCTGATCTATATTCATAACACATTCTGTTTGATATCTACATAAATAATAAACCATAAGGCACAACATAAAGGGCATGATCTTCATACATCTAAATATGGAGAAAGACAAGTAACATAATAATACATCTGTCATGTAGAAACAGAGGAACGTAGGTTGAAAGAGAAGGAAAAAAATCCCACAATGGAGGAGCGAAACAGGATTTAGTTAATTAAGATAACAAGGAGCTACAGGCGCAACCCTCGAGAATAATTTGACACTATGGAATCGTAAATGTTGGTGAAAAAGCCACGAATTTAGACTATAAAAGAATAAATTAGTGTGTAATTAACATTATATGAAGCCCCCAATGCACGAGACCAATTAAAAATATTCTAAGCGGAAATCAGATAAATTCCTTGAAAGCTTCGTCCAATTTACGAAACTTGAGTAATAACAATTCAGTACATTTTTTTAAATTTCATAATCATTAAATTCTTCTCCCTTCTTCAGAGTTATTTTTAACCATATAAATGAATTAATCACAAATTTAAAATTTCACTTCTATTTGACTGAGCTTGTAAAACTAATGAATAAGATTATCTAAAATAATATAATTATATTATTATGATTTTACCAGATTCATCCAAATATTGTTGTGAAATGATTGTAAAAACAATGACGAGCTTGTCCAAAGGATATTGATAACTTTCTGAAATATTAAAATGTCCAACATTCCTACAAAGGGAGCAGCAGACAACACCATAAACTTCGATTAAGAAATTAATTTGTAGAATATATAATTATTTCACCTAGTTTTATCTTATCTTAATCATTAATGAAATAATGTCTTAACTAAATATGCTGCAACATTCTGCATATACCGAGATATAAACCACCCATGGCTTATTATAGTATCATACCCTAGGGACATATTATACAGGGTGTGTCTGAAATGATGATCTGGAGTTCCAAACGCCCATAAAGTTGTTGAAATTGGAGCGGAAGGTCACTTTCGCTCTCATTTCGAGTGATATATGGAATTATCGGAAATTTGTTTTTGGCAAGGTTGTTAGCGATATTAGTTTCCTCGGGGGTGGTTTAAAAGTATTTTTATTGATAAGTTTAAATAAGAAGGGTGGGGCTGAAGAAAGGAACTGTTTTACTTATATTAATATTTTCATACAAGGGTTGAGACACAGTTCCGGTTTTTATATAAAGGCGGCTCCCGAAATCGAAATATGGACTGGTGATATTAATAAATTAATTATCTATACGATATTACAACTGCATTTTCGAAAGGTTTTGTAAGAATAGAATTATTAAAAGTTGATTTGAAAGTAACGATCGTAGCTTATGAAGAAATTCTTTGAAAATTATTATTTCCTATGATTTTGTTACCGATAAATAAAGTTTTTCAGGAAAATGGAAATCTACTGATAGGTTAGGAAACATTCTAAATCTGATTTGCAGCAGCGATTATGCAACCAAAATCAATTTTCTTTGCCTATATAATATAATACTTGTAAAACGAAGATTGAAGGCGTATAATATTTCCAAAATTATAGACAATAGCAGAAATTTTCTGTCATAATTTATTCTCTCCTGATATACCTCTGTTCGTGTAATGTTGAAACTTGAAACTCCAACAGAATTTACTTTCTGATTTTGTCTTTATCGCGCAATTAAATAAATTTGACAGTTAACCACAAAATTGTATCAATAATGCAAATAATAGTACTAACACTAAACTGACCGTAATACCGATACATTAATGAGGAAACAAAAAACCCTATACCTTAATTATATTTTTCTTAACTTTATCGTCTCTTAGATACGAATCTGTAGTGAGGCGATGTAAATAATAGCAATAAAGATTACCTAATTAACCTAAATTTTGAGTAGAACAAGTAAGAATTAAATTTCTAAGAATACTTTAAATTCCACATTCATTGATTGAATAACTTCAAGGATTAATCTGAATAGTAGAATTTTGAAAGCTTTTGGGCGTAGCAGCAACTCTCAGCGGGCGAGAGGGTGATAGTTTGGCATTCGCCAGTTAAAATCGCCACTCTCACTTTTTCAAGTTTACTTCCACTTCATAAGGATATCGAGAAATAATATTTTTTATATAAATGACTTCGTATAATTTAAAAAGATATCATTTCAGAAAATTTATTACGAATAAATCAGTTTCTTAACTATTTTTCTTTGATATCTTAAATTATATTATACAATAAATATATTTTTAGGCAGTTCTGAGTATTTCAATTTTATATAATATTTAATAATAAATCATATGTATGAAAATGATGTATAATACATAAGTAAATTGCTTTATAACATCCATTTTAGGTAGAAAAAAACTGTTACATTATATTGTGTACTTGCAAAAATCAAACGAGTATTGCAAGTTTAGATAAGAATCAAGCATTGTCTTTTGTAACGATAAAACTTCAAAACAATTGATATTTTATAGCATTAAGTTTTACAACAATATTATACAGCAATGTAATTTGAATTTATAAAATCATACGTTTTGTACAAACACCGTTTCTGCTTGTTTGAACTTATAAATTTAAAGTTACATCGTACTTTCTTTGACATTTTCTTCTTATCCCGCAATTTGTAACTAAAATTTATGTTTAACAGAATGTCATATTTTACATTTAATAAACATAAAAAACAGTAAGTTGTATACAGTTGTACTTACAAGTATTACGCAACTTTACAAGACATTTTTATTTACTACTTAACTACTTCAGGACCTATTTGAACTTAACTATCGATATTTAAAATGTCGTAAGCCTTGTTAAAAAAATAAAACCATTATAATGCATGCAGATTTATAGCACAGATAAAGATGGAAAAAAGTTCTCTTTTTAGTGCCCTAGTATATAACCTGCATGCAATGTGGTTTCCTATATATTTCGCCCATATACAGAAAGGATATTGCATAGTTTTTACAAGTAACAAGTTTTTATTATCAGCGTTAAAAATCAAACCAGTGGTTGTTACGTTAATAAAGTTGTAACCAAAATATTGCTCTGAATTTTTGTGGTATTTTTTTGTGATAAGAAAAAGTATTGTGTGATTATTGCAGCATGGAGACATATATGTGTGACCAATATGAAAAATATGGGAACTGTATAATTTATATTTTTCCTGTTATTTTATCGTAACTAATTTTACTTTTCACGTTTATTTCTTATATGAGGTAACAAAATGTAACTATGAGGTAACAAAAGGTAACTGTAATCTTTGTAATAATTTATGTTGTAGATGTTCTATAAATATCTTAATTATTGTTTTGCAGAGCTACAGGAACTGATTATTGATAATTCAATGATATAAGTTCCCAAGCAGTCGTACAAGCAGAATCACAGCATTATTTCTGCAATAATATCGGTGTCACATCAATTTCACTTCTTATTTTTTATTTTCCCGATGTACGGATAGCAGCAAGACAAACATAAGATCTATAAAATTCTCATTGAAATTTCTCGGCACATTTCATAAATTTGTTGAATTATCCACCAAAGTACGAAGGTTGATTGGGTCATAGTGTCCCTAACTATGAAGGTACAATACTATTAAGTTTTCCTCTTGGCAATGTAAATAAAATGTGTTTTAATAAAAAAATAAAAAAAATAAAAAAAAAAAATAAACAGCAAAATTACAGAGCTTCAAATGCACTTGTTGGTGTTCAAATTAGACATGAACTGAAGAAGGTCAATATTTTCAAGAGTTGAGATTTGTCTCGTTTCAGACATACTCTCTTGGTCATTTAGGTGTGATAGTAGTCTCTTGTAAACCCATTAAAAACATCGTTTTCCTCCAAATCGGATAGTTCTTATTCCCTTTGTGTTGGGGCTTGGAAATGGTTTGGGAGCAACACTTTGTAACAGTGAGTACCAATTTCCTAGCCCCAACATCAAGAGAATACAGTATCACATCTTAAACGGAAGAATGGCGGTATAAGAGAAGATCGTTGGTATAAAGATTAATATAAATGAATCGTGAGTGCTATTGTTTTAAAAACCATTTGAAAATGAAGTTTGAGAAGTTCTGTATGCAATAGGTTATAAGTTCTCGAGATTTAATTATTTTAAAGTTTTGAAAATTAGTAGATTCGGGTGCCCGAATCTACTCAAGAGAGGGGGATTTTTTTAATGGGGTGGTAGAAGACCTATAATAGCATCCAAATGACCAACTAGTATAGGTCTTAAACGAGACAAAGTCGAGGGTGGTTAACATAAAATTTTCATGTTGAACAGAAAAGGAAAACAATATCGAAAAGAACGAAAATCAGTTTAATTTATCAACATAACGTCAAAAAATATCACACAATTTCTGTAACTGGTTTTGAACGCTCTAATGGCTCTCTGGAAGAAGAATTCATATTAATCTTTCACAAACTCATCAACAACCTCTCTTCAGTTCATCTCCTATTAAGAACCAATCATTGAACCTCAGAGCTGTAATTTTGTAGGTATACTATTTTAAATAATATACATAATGCTTACATTGTCAAAAACCGAGAGTAATAGTATTGTTCTTTCATGGTTAGGGACACAGTGACCCATTCTACCCGCGTACATTTTGGACATTTCCATTTTAAGAAACTTACTGTAAAACTGTAATTTATTATTTTCTTTTAAAGTTCAAATTATTTCAAGTTTTAGGGCTGTAAACTAATGCAATAAAGCACAATAAATTTATTATGTAATTTTTAAATATAACATTGAACTTCAATAGCTCTGATTAAAACTGTAAGAAAATTAACAATTAAAATTTCTCAAATAATAAAAACTAGAAATTCGTATTATATAATATGTTACAGAATTTCAAGGACAGTATAATTTCTAAATACTGCTTCACAATAAAGTTTTCATTAAAAATGTATTGTTTTCTAAATCATTCCACGAAACCAGAATAGCGATGACGAGACCATTGATAATATTACAACAACAATGCTTGTGAATTATGTCACGTACTTTCAATTAAACCGAAACAATACAAGACTTGCAAAAGACAATTCAAAAATGTCGCGCAAATTAAACACATTCTTCAATCAGCATCAGACCTAATGGAAAAAAGTATGCAAGACAAAATTACGTAATGAAATGTCCTTAATCCTTAGCGCATCACTGAGCCACAAAAAGAAATAAACAAACAAACCGTTACGGTATAAATGCTCTTTTCTTGCTGGATATCATTTTTTTTCTTCAGAATCAAGTTAGCGTAAAACTGCGACATTTTATTTTAGCGTGTCTTGAATTGCGACAATTTATGAGTAGTAAAGTTATCGCCTGGAAATGCACAACCGGTATTAATTGGCTCTATTGTTGCTTATGTAACGAATATGTCCTTTACCTGTCTCGTTCTCTGGCTACTGTGGACAGTAAAAGTTTCAAACAGCTAATTTGATTTATGGCATAGGACGATTAATGCATTTTAATGCTTTTCTTTCAATGCTCATTTCAACATAATTATTTCATAAAAAGATGTAGTTCAACATAATGTGCAAATATAATAAACTTTTAATGAAAATTTGTGGTACACTGATTCAAGAACAATGTTATGATATAGATTGGGAAAGGTAACTTACGCACAGTTTTTGTTGTTATATTGAAGATTTCTATCAGCATGCCGTTAGATGACTTTCTAGCAAGGTTTTTTGTGGAATCAACTTATACTGCTGGTTAGGAATGTATTCCACTTAATTGAAGAGGAATTCCTCTCTTTACATAATTCAATCAACAACAACATCAACAAGTAAACAATCAATCATGGTTCAACTTACGATTATCATTAATGATCATGGATGACTATAGAATGATTCTTAAGTTTTACTCATTTCATGCAGATTTTAGTATTGGCTGGTTTGATAATTTATTGATTATTGAACATTGTGTTTACTGATTTCAGATTTCACTGATTTCATTTCGCACAGTTTGAAAATCGATGTAGACAAAATTAGTCGAAATCAAACGAAATCGCAAAATAATCAAATTGAAGTGGAATATGACAATAATTTAATAAATCATTCAGAAACAAATAGTTGATTTATTTTGAGTTCATTTTCTATTTCGCTAATCTTGTTTTAGATTAATTTCGCTTAATTCCGCTGGACGATTGTCAATTCAACAAAATTTGCAAGAAGTATACTCGTTCTTTTTACGTTTCGCTGTATTGTGTAAAGTTACGAAATCTCTTAAACTTCACATGATCAAGTAAATTTATATCATCACTGTTCTAAATATACCAAAATATCATTTCGATCATCGTATTTAATTACTGCAGACGTTTAATTTCACTTTCTGTTTGCCATTTCATGTTTCCCCTCCCTGACCGAGGTCAAGCATTGACATTTTAAGTTCAACACAAATCTTGAACTTTTTATCAACCACCATTAGTAAATATAAACACCGTTTTAATGAATGAGCAGGCGACGTGAGTGTTTTCGGGACACCGCAATGTTTTTCTGTGTCACCGGCGTAAGGTCATTTTAAATGTTGACATTTCCAAAAACAATAATCACCAAGTTCATTAGAGGCATTAATTCTAAAAGTCAGGGTCTGAAACTATTTGAAGATGTTTTGTAATGGATTTAAATACAAGGTTCGATATATACTGTTGCGACATTGTTGTCATTTAAAATAAAACTTTTGGCAGGATATATTTTTATCGCTTTCACATTTTGTAATAATATATATGCTGAATGTAGAATGGAATAGTCTTATGATATTTTTAGTAATAGTGTAACGGATTTCCAACATTTTTTATTAACGAATTACGCAGTCTGACAAGATATGTAGAAAGTTTCTATTTTTAAAATTCCCTATAGCTATTATATTACAGTTGCATAACACATCATGAAGAACCAGTACAAATAATATAAAATATCATTCGAAGTTAACAATTTTGAACATATTATAGTAAAAATTCATATTACCATTTTGTATTTTCAATCGCTGAAAAATAGCACCTCAAAATTTACACATTATTATATATACTAATGTAATTTTTTTATCTGTATATATAGTTATATTGTCCAGAAAAGTAAGAAAGAAACGAGTGGAAAGGTGAAACGAAAAAAACTTGTGCTCGAGGTTTTGTGTTACAGCTCTTCATAAAATAGATTTTTCAAATGTAATGTCTTTGCAATAATTGTTATTAATTAACTATAGTTCAGATATGCTGAAATCTTACAAAAAGAAAAAAGAGATAATCTTCGTCTCACAAGGAAAATGAGTAAAAATAAGTAAATAAATTATCCTATATGAATTCCTACAAAACTAAAAAAAAATGCATGTGAATTAGAAACCAATCTAAACTAAAAATTTCAAACCGTGTAGAATAAGTAAATAAACCTGGCATCATGGCACAAAAATGAAAGGCATGCGATTATGCAAGACTCTTGATTTCTGCGATATGAACGAGTTGACCACAACATTAAAACATATAAAAGCACATGACATTTAGCAGGCGTGTCTAAAAGTATATCAACAAAAGATTACCTTTTCATCAAATACTTTCTTTTTAAAATGGTAATTATACTTTATTTCTTCCTTATTCAAATATATCTCCATTTTGCTAGTCATTGCAGATGAATAACTAAACAGTACTAATAAAACGTAACAAAAGATCCATAGGGGGAATTGTCTGAATATTTCATAAGGCGGTTTGCATCATAGCCATCTATTACATTGCAATTCACACTTTACTTTCATATATTGGATCGTGATTATCAATAATTATTATTGCTTCTGACGATGCAAAGATGCGCTATTGGAAATCGGAGAAATAGAAAATGATAATAAAATGTGTAATTTTGAATTTCGAAAGTGAAATTTGTTGATGTGGTCAATCAAAAGTGAAGAAAAAAGTTTGTTTTCTGTCTGTCAACACTGACTGTTTGCTGTTCATCTGGTGAAATCGGGAAATCATTCATTCAATTAAAAAGAGAGGAAAAATTCAAATCAATTAAAAAGGAAGGAAGAGAATCATATCCTGTTGGTATGAACTTTAAATCAGTTCCTTACTTTATTGCGGATGTTTCCTTGCAATTAATGCCGAAATTGAAATGCTATTTATTTAAAAGGTGATTTTATATAGGAACTAACAATATAATTTTTTTTAGTTCACTTGCAAAAAGCAGTGTATTTTGTATTTTTATGAAGCGAAATTTATTTTTATAGTTAGATTTGATCCACCTAATGATGGAGTGTAATCCTCTGAAACCGGTTGTGATTGAATAAATACTTATTATAAATATGCATAGAGGGACCAACCTTCTTTAATTCATATAACAATATGCTTATTACAATTATTTGTTATAAGTTAATATTAGGTTAGCAAAATATCGTTAATCAGCAAGTTAACAACAACGGAGTGTATGAAAAATTGCTAGTGACATAATATCGTTTATCGACTTCAATGTACTGATATGCAGCAGAAATTGACAATGCTGCATATAGAAAAAAGAACCAGAAATTTTCTCATTTACTGATTCTGGTATCAACGCTTTATAATATTCACTTCGCAATATTACGTCATTTCTTATTTTCTCATTCCTCGTTAAAAGAATACTCTTACTTCAAACTCAGATTCAAATTGATCAACTCATGAATTTGCACTAGAATTAAAAAAGTTTGGTAAGGAATAAAGCAAATATCTTATTATTATAAAGTTTATAATTATAATGGCGGAGATGATGCGTTCAAAAATCAAAACTAAGAACATTTGAAACAATAACTGTAAAATAATTACAAAATATATTTATTAGAAACTATAGATTTCGTTAAATAATAATTATTTATATTTATATTGGCTTTCACAAAACATTAATGTTTATCATATTGAACACCGATCGAAGAAGAAAGCGTGGTAATTATTCTGTTTTGTTGCCCTAAACTGCTATTCGGTAAATTATGCAAATTTTTCTGTATTTAAAAACAAAAAGTTACGAAACTTGGCTTCTTCTCATCCCTTCTACGCAATCACCAATTATCAACACTCTTCCACATGAATATTAAACCAGTATACCACCAGACTTATATATCATGCTTAGAAGTTCAGGTACATCATACATGTCGTAGAATGGTAATATTCATCAATATGTTGTGTAAATTAATTAGAAATTTGAACTCTTTTTTTGCTTTCGATGAAGTGTTGAACAACTGTTTGGTGACATCGGTTTGTTCAACCTAAGAAGTCTTTATAATTCACAGAATTGGATAGTGCAATTTATTAGATACCAGTTGAAATTTGGTTACAATAACTAATAAAGAAACTTCTTTTTTAAAACAAACAAACATATAAAATAAAGTGAGACAGATTGATTATTTGCGTGATGATGAAATATTTGAAAGGTATAGTCGAGGAGAGTTCCTGAAAAATACTGTGGGTTGATCTCAAATCGCCTCAATGTAAGTTGGCTGAGTAGTTGATCCGAAAAGTATGGGAAATAATCCAGTCAACCCAAAAATCCATGACCAATTCACAAATAACCAGATTACAGAGATTTAGAATCGACTAGCCTGGTTCGATATGACTTTAATTTTAAATGTATAATATCTACTTTTCCAACAATATAAACACATTCTAAAAGAAATGTACTATGAAGAACATTCATGTTCGTGAAAAAGTCGATGTTATATTACTGTATATAAGATATTTTATAATTATTCTTCATTACATGTTTTCTTAATAATTGTAAAAAAAGTATTTCATTAAAATAGATTACTTAATAGGCCACAGAATTTTTTAGATCGGAAATTTGTCTGAAAATCTGTGTAATCTGGAATATTAATGTTCACGGAATTAAAAGCTTTTTAAAAATATAATCTTTTAAATTTTGATATACTGTTATGTCCATGAAATTTCGCTCTAAACTTCCTTATTTAGAAACGTTATAAATGTGTACATATAAAATTAATTAATCATAAAAGCATAAGTATAATAAGTTACAGGTACCTATGATATGATATGGGAGGACTAACGG
>JAQIWE010002769.1:0-12697 GCA_034698565.1 Campodea plusiochaeta | reverse complement strand
ATTCTTGCAACCATACCGATCACTCTGATCTCTGCCTGCAGATGGTACTGATGGGTACTGCTGCCCTCCATCAGGGGTACCAATCAACCCCACTCTCCCTCTATGCAGGAATGGATATAAATATTATACACCTTTCCTAATTCTCGAAAAATTATTCTAAAAAACATAAAAACTAATATTATTATTTTATTATAATTGAATGAAATTTTGCCTTATCATCATTGTACATTATTCTTTTATTACACTGTGGATTCAAAACATAAATTGAAGACATTGCAGGATTGATCTATTGAGAAAAACAATCAGATGATGAAGTAAAACCAAGAAGTGCTGATTTCAATACCAAATTTTTTAATACCGGTAATTATTGTTAATTAAAAATATGAAACTTTTCAATATTTATTATGTTTTTTAACCGAAACCAATAACACATATCGTATGATTGGGAAAAAAATGTGAACTCATTTCATTATTAAATAATGGACTATATCATTGATTATTATTTATGCATTTACTCTGCCATATGAAAATGATCTAACTAATGTAATTATCAATAAGCTGTAACCATGTAACAACAAGCTTGAAGCAGAATTTTTCATATATACACATAAAAATACATATTCCAATAACATGTGGTAAAAAATATCACTGACATATAAAATGTGGTCTACATACAGTTTTTTGCAATTAGAAATGTTATTTAATACTGCTGAAAATGCTAATTCCGCTAATAGTACCTTCCAGTAGAGGTTAATTACTAATTATGAGGTAATGCATAACCCAGAAATATCTTTAGGCGTGCCGGGTATTAAATCAAACCAATTTTGCTCAGTGGGTTTTGCTGGGTAGTGGTACAATTACATTTCAGCTGATGAACAAGTTTAATTGAAGATTATTTTTGTACTTGTTTCGTTATTTTTGCTTGAGGGTTCTAGACGGATTATGCTAGATTAGGGAGTTATATGTGTTGAGTTTTATGTGGGAAATGGAAAGTGAAGTTGAAAAATATTTGTTTCTCTATGTAAATCAGAATATGTTATAAATGTTGATGTTTTCAAGAAGGCTGAAAAACTTACGTTAACACATTAAGAACATTTGTACGCAGAGCTGTTTTCAATACATATATTACTAGAGAGGGCTAGATACTGCACTATAAGTGCAGTTAGGGAAGCAAAATAACAACAAAAGTTAGCTGTAGTGTCCAAGACGCAGCTACTGTACTAGATTTTAGATAATATAAGAGTAATTTTGAGCTAGAAAAATGTAAAGTTTCCAAGTTTCTAAGTGCAATTTTACCCTTATACCTATCGTCCTTTATTCAATTCATGTACCCTTTATATATATGTGGTACTGATGTTGACGTGACGCACCCAAAGTCGGACGTAGACGTAAAGCTGTAGCGTCTAAGCCGCAGGTAGACTTCTCGTTTATATGTATGATTTTTAATTAAAAATACAGTAATCATCATCATCATCATCATACTAATAAACGAGAGTGTCACTATATACAGGGTGTCTCAGAGCGAACTGACACATTTCAATCGGCTGCCAAGTTGCAACCAATTAATCGATTTTTATGAATTAAAGAAGAATATATAGCCTTAATTCTATATTTTTGTATCAAGTAAACAAATTTACTTAAAAATGAAATCAGGGGCGGTTAGAGGCCGGGACCCAAAATGACATTAGACTGCAATGAAAACAGTTTTGCAGAAGTTCCATGATGGAGATTACTCTATGGGTTGTGCAATGACATTTCTAAAACCAAAATTGTCTCTGCGGAGGGCTGCATCGGTATAACTCACGGAAAAAGCGTGATTGTAAACATGACCATGACCATGTGAGTTTATGTTGACTGTCCTAAGAATTTCACCAACTTTTTTTTAAAGTGGTCAGTGAATTGTACTAAATGCAGTACTAACTGACTACGATACCCAATATTAGTCAAATTTGTCAATAAAGGGGTCTTAATGAATAATAACACATAAATTTGAATTCTCTCTATAAACTCCTTGACTTTTTTAAGAAAGAAAGATAGAGAAATCCTTATTGCAGTCAATAACATAAACTTACTCGAACATGTTTCTTGCATGAGTTATACAGATGCAGGACACCGCAGAGACAATTTTGGTTTTAGAAATATCATTGCACAACCCATGGAGTAATCTCCATCATGGAACTTCTGCAAATCTGTTTTCATTGCAGTCTAATGTCATTTAAAAGTGATTTTTCACTGTTTTTGGGTCCAGGCCTCTAACCGCACCTGATTTCATTTTTTACGTAAATTTGTTTACCTGATACAAAAATATAGAATTAAGGCTATATATTCTTTTTTAATTCATAAAAATCGGTTCATTGGTTGCAACTTGTCAGTCGATTGAAATGTGTCAGCTCACTCTGGGACACCCTGTATTAGATCAAGACAGAAAGTGGATTTTGCTTATGACGTCATATAATCTAACTGAAATCTAAGACGAATGACAAATATCAGAGAAATCGTATTATTTATGCTAGGAAGCTGAAATTTTGTAGATACGAGGGTGGATCAGAAAGTAAATGACAAGTTTAATTACGACCTCGCCAATATACCGATATCAAAGTGTCTATACTCATTTTAAAGAGAATTTAATTCTCTACAAAACCGTGTAAATATTACGTCTATGCGCCTGGTATCCGTGATGTGACGTTTGTTTGAATATGCCGTGGTCACTTTGCTGTGTCTTCCTCTTATGGTATTACTATTATGAATGTGATATCTACAAAATTTCAGCTTCCTAGCATAAATAATACGATTTCTCTGATATTTGTCAACCATCTTAGATTTCAGTTAGATTATATGACGTCATAAGCGAAATCTACTTTCTGTCTTGTTCTTATATGATTACTACTATAAAAAAGAATGTCTGTATCAATTTTTAGAATTCTATAACAAAGTGAACGATTTTCATTAAAAAGCATGCTTGACAGCTGTACTACTAGAATAGAGGCTTCTATGACTTTCTAAAAATAGGATCGTATAACAACGTAATTTCGCGAATTGACTAGAATAATATTAAAAATCTAATCAAATTAAATTTTGGAGCGTGAATATAAAAAAACTGAGAAAAAAAACGCAACTGACTTATTAACAAAATGTTTTGTGATCATTTGATGTCAACAGGTATAAACTGATAAAGAGCGGATTTCACATCAACATTCAAAAGTCATTCTTCAATTCTTCAGGGAGTCTTTTAACAATATTACCAATATTACTCTCTTGGGTAAGGGGAGGGATGCTTTAGTATATCCTCTATAAGTTAACGATAAAAAATGAATTATCCTCTTTTGGAGGTGTTTACTCTCCTCTCTTTAGCCTTTATCACATGAATGGTATTATAGTAGTATAATTACAATATCATTCCTTAATTGAATTTATATTCTCGTTTATATAGGAGATAAAAGCAATATTTATGAATTTCTCGCCGTTCAAAGTGTAATAGTACATTCAATATAACACTGTATAATAGTGTATTATAGCCAATGTTTACCTGTAGGAAAATATGGAGTCTAGTATTTAAAGGTTTACCTGCAGATAATGAATTTCCCGTTTTCTGTGATTTTCTTGTACCTTATTATCAAAGAATGTTTCCAAAAAGTTTGACGTTTTTTGACCCAACGGATCAAGAGATATTTCTGTTTATATAGTCGATAGATTTTCCACGAGGTAGCACAAATCGACCTGCTTAATTTCGCTGCCTTGCGAAAATATGCCAATTATTCGCTGAAAAACACCTATAATATGGCATTATTAAAAATGGCATAATAATTTATTCGAGTTATTGTTTTATTGTGTAAACTTCGTAAAAAACGCTTTTAGTTTGTGAAAATAGCATGATTCGTTCAAAAATGACAGCAGTTTACCTACAGTCACTCTGTAGTTCTGTTGTTTCTATTCCTCAACATAAATTCAAATAAATAATTAAAAACCCAAAAAACCCAGAATTGGAAACTGATTTCATCCACCCAAACACCTCTGATCAACAGAAAACCCACTTCTCCCCCCCCCCCAAACTACCCTCCTCTTCCTAATATATTTCTCTCCTCGTTCTCGTCGTCCTGAATTCTTTTCTAGTAAATAAGAGCGTCTCTCTTCATTGTAAGGCGTCGGGCATGTCGTCGGGAGCATCCCCCCTCCCCCACTCCTCCTTCGGCACAATTAGGGTCCCGCACGATCTTTCTCTGCTGGTAATGTAGGGGTGACGTCGTTTAAGGTTTGGGTATCGGGACGTTTGTATGAATAGGGAAAATAATTTTAATAAATTAAAAAGTATTCTTACATTCAAGTACATTAAGTATTAACTAGGGAAGTCAGCCAAATCAGTTTATACTAGAGGTCATGTTTAGTAATTCAAATATTAAAAATCTATTTTAGCTGGTTCGGTTGTATCCGGAAACTATCCGACCAGGTTAATAAAAAAAAATATTATGTACAAATATGTTAAGTTCAATTACATTCCAATAGTAAGAGACACAATATTCTAAGTAGCTTATGTTTTTGAACTTTTGTGTTGAACCCATACTATTCGTTTTCTTCTCATAATTTGCTTTTTCTATGCATCCAACATATTCGATTGGAAAGAGTGGACAGTGGATTAATGACTATACATTAATGAAGAAGGCCGAAGATCGAGATCTCGTCCTAATCTAGTAGTACTTTAAATTAACTTAACATAATATAGTTTTCCTAGCAAATATAGGCCTATTGCAAAAGGTAATAAATAATGAAGAGATAAACCGAATATGAATGAAACAGTAATATAACGAAAATAAATAGACAAACGCACCTTACACAGTAAATAAATTATTAATGATGAAAATGTTCATGCTTCTGTGCATCTGTGGCGCAGTGGTTAACGCACCAGCCCGGAAAGCTTGGAGACGTGGGTTCGATTCCCACCAGAAGTATGAATATTTTTTGTCATTAATAATTTATTTTATTTACTATGTAAGATGTGTCTGTCTATTTATTTTCATTGTATTTAATTCCATTACGCTTTAATAATTGTTATTATATTGAAACAGTAATATGTTTTGATTATGATATCCTACAAGTTTTTATCTGAGATTTTTTTTAAATTTTTTTATGGAAACGGTTATGGAAAAATAATGAATTAATGTGGATGCAATCACTTCATTCAGGGAGTGCTAAAATTATGTGGAAGTACATAAGTAATTTATAAGTTCGAATGTATTCTGTTCGATAGTCAGATCAAAAACCAGAAAAGGAAGCTGGCTCAAGAATAGCGAATTTCGTGTTAAAATTATATCCAGGTTTTAACACCTCAGACATTACAAATGTGGCAACCCTACATCTCATACTCCCCCTCTTCTCTTGAATACTTCTTCTCTTCGTGCAGAGCAGAGTTGAGAAAGAGTAAAGTATGGTTGGTTGTCTATAGCACAGGAGTTAACGGGACGAAAGAAAGGAGATGAACAGCTGAAGAGAATAGAAGTTGGAGATAGAGATATGGTGATGGAAAAGTAGGAATTGAGTTGGGAGGATATTGTTTTTGTGTGTTGGACAGTTTGTTAGTAAATTAATTTCCAAAAAAAAAAAAAAAAAATCTTTACTTCTGGGACCTATTTGTTATTGTATTTTTTTATACATATTTTATGCTAAATTTTGTGGAAATAAACATTTATTATTATTTACAGGTATAATGTTACAATATTTGAGAAAAGAAGATAAAAATATTTCTAAATCGCAAGTCACAATGGGCAATGACCCAGGAAGACATAAACTACTTAGCGACTCTCTTATTTTCCGAAGGAAAAGGGGAACAACATATACAAATAATAAGTAAGTCTGGTTCTCTGGTATATGGCGAAGAAGACCTCTGCTTATTCTGAAATTCAGATATTTTTAACCTTTTCAGATAAAGGATGAGTTTGTTTAAACATCCTTCTTCATATTATTACTTATTTTTAGGAAAATCCTCAGATATAAATGCTGCAACTTGATCGACATAGAGAAAACTGCTTGAGAAAAAAAGGAGAAGAATAAATTAAATGCATTCATAAGGGTCTGATGTCCGAACATAACACGATTACTGAGAAATAACCGAAGTAAATTCCACACAGCCCGATGTTACTAAATATGTGAACGAACTCGTTCATTAGAAGATACAGCAGCTGTATGATGATGTGGCACCTGTTGTTTCACTTCTCATCTATATACCATATGATATCACCCCCACCCCACTCTGCTCTCACCCCGATTCACACACCCATCAGCACAAATGGCAAGGGGGTGTGGGAGGATAGTGGAAAATAGAAACAGTTATTCAGTGATGAAATATAATGAGTTTTAATTTACTATTAGTAATCCTGATTTAGGGAGGTTTTTTATATTGAATTCAGGATCCACGTTACACAATTATGACGATACTTTCAATGGTTTCTCCGAAAAGGAAAAAAGTTCTCTTTTATTTAAAGTATAAGGTTTTCTCCATAATTATGTAATGTTTGTTCTTTTATATAAGGCAGGAAAAGACGCAAATAAAGATAACTATATTTCTACAAAAAAAAAAACTCTGGATGACGTATACAGGGAAATTTTTTTCTCAAAATCTCAGCAATATTCCTGAAAAAGTCAAAATAATGAAGTACTAATAAGGACTATCCAAATACCTACTGAGAATTGAATCGATCTCTTCCACTCAGTATGTGTCCCAGTAAGTTAAAGGCCCGTTTTTTTCCACCAGGGCGCATCGTTTTCCAGTACAGATTATCTTCCCCCTGGGGTAGGTCTGTTGAGTACAATATAGATAACAAAGAAAGTGAGAAAGGTGAAGCGAGAAAAACGTGTTAGCAAACGATGCGCCCCGTTGAAAAAAAAATTACAGGTTGAAATATTCATTCAATATAGAAATAAAAAACAAATTTCATTTGATTGGAACATGTGTGATAGCTTCATTGTGCATATACAAGGGTGTCCCAAAAAATGTATACAGACTTCAAACATGAATTAAAACCGTTTTAATTAAGATACAGATACGATTTATGACTCAAATGGAAGAGAATGAATGTATAATTCATTTGAGATATAATATGTCTCTAAACTAATAACCGTTTTTGAGCAATCACTGTTTACAAAGTTCAAAGAAAATGTACCAGCAAGTCCCGTCAACTCGTTCTTTATAAAATGGCGTTCTCAAATTTTTAATTTTGAAGTTGCAGATCTGAAAATTTGATATCCCATGCTCTTCCCAAATATAAACCAGTACTCCAAATTTGAAATTTTTGCCATCAGTGGTTTTTGCGCAATGAATTTTTATATCATGGCGTGTTTCCTATCTTTTAACAAAGGAGTACTTCATATGTTATAGATTAAGTGAAACATATATCATAATGTAAAAATTAACTGCGTAAAATCTGCTGAATGAATTAATTTTATTTGAAAATTTCAAAACTGGTTTACACACTGTGAAAGCACAACACGTAATTTTCAGTCTTCTAGCTTTAAAATTACGAGGATACGTGACAAGTTTTGAATTGGCGCATTTTCTTTCAAAGTTGCCATCAGTGATTGCGCAAGAACTGCTATGAATATTGAGACATATATCTCATATGAATTGTACATTCATTCTCTTCCATTTGAGTCGCAAATCCTATCTGTGTCTTACTTAAAACGTTTTTATTGTGTATACATTTTTTGGGACACCCTGCTGTAAGTACAAATAATAAAATTCAAAATATAATGATCACTTTTCCTCTTTTTTAATTATTTCTTTGAACACTTTAATAATATTCTTTATATTTTTACAAAACAAGCTGCAATTTCTAATAACATCCACTCACACATCATCTACCCTTCAAAAAATAAAAAGAAATTGATAGATACACAACGAAATTTTCCAGAAACCTTCCAAGCTCCTTCTAACGTCGTAGCAGTTTTCTTTTGATTCCATGGAAGCATGGGTGGGTAACGTACCAGACGGTATAAGGTTCTTCTTTATCGATCATCGATTGCCAAGCGGGTTGTTTACCAACTCAGGGGCTTCCGAGAATCAATTTGGGACGCACACACACACATGCACGCACAGCAACTATCCCTTAGTATAGTTGATTCCGAGCAACAGCAAGAAAAAAAGTTTCTCCAATATATAGTAACTGCTGTGGTCTTTTCTCCTCTTGTCGGAAAGGGGGTGGTAAAGGGGATCAACGGTATTTTAGTTTTTGGGAGTAATCAGGCAAATGGGGTAAAACTAATGAAGCTTTGGAAATTATCATTAAAGTTATTATTATCGATATTGTATTTATCTTATGATGATTTTTGGATTTGCTACAAGATGAGAAACTTTTCTGCGTTTGATCATTTCTGGAGGAGATACTGGCGTTTTTTTTTCTCATAAAAAGAAAAGTAATCGTACCTTTTTGTGACGTCTTGCTTCGCTAACCTAGTACCGTACCGGTAGCTTATTATATATACAATTTATAAATTGTGATGACCTAATTAGTTTTTATAATGCAGTTCTATTATTTATTTTATACACTGAAACAGTAAAAGTTATATAACAAATTCTTTGCTTGACAATTGAAATAATTTTAACTTACATAGATGGAGAAATTATCTCATCTCGATTCGATCATTCTTTATGTCAAAACTACATTTCTCGCTTTGAACCTTATTTATTTTTTAAAGTTTTATACAAATAATTATCTGATGTTTTAGCTTATAATTAAAATTCTAAAAAATATTTCACAATATTTTGATGTTCTGAAACCGAGGGGTAATTCACTCGAAAAAAAAGTACACCTGAACTTGAACAACTTCACGAACTCTAAGAACTTCACTGAACTTTGAGTGAACTTGAAGAACTCCAAATGAACTACAGTAAGAACTTGAATGAGGTGTACGTTGAACTTCAAGAGTGAATTACCCCTCGTCTGAAACTCAATAAAAGTATCCTATCATAATGGTAATACAAGGAAGACACAAGTGTTGCATAGCGGGAAGGATACCAGTCAAAAATTACGATATGCTGATGTGTGCTTTCCATTTTATAGGAATTTAGAAGGTTGAGTATAGAGAACACGCAGAAGTTATGTTTTATAAACACTAAAAATTTCGAATCACAATTAATTTTTTGTATAAAATATGATCGAACGCTGTTACAAAAGCAAGGAAGATTTGTTTTGCAAATGTTTCCAATTAGTACAGTGAAGAATTTATTCATCATTCAGTAATTACACAAAATAATGTGCATTCTAATAGATGAAGGGTCAATAATTTAGGATTTATGGACAAATATATTTGAAATAAATCACAAAATTTTTGAAGCCAGTAATTTGTGCAATTCCACAAAACTAATTGAAAAAATTAAGATAATTTTAAATGTTTCCACATTACTAACTTGGCCATTCCATGTTTATAAAAACTTGTTTCTCCCACTACCCCAATAAAATATCCACAAAATATACAGATAAGATTTTTTTAATTCTGACATATATGTACTACATCAAAGAAATTGACACTAGAAAAACATCTTGACAGGGAAAAACTTGTAACAAAAAGGGGTTTCTCGGACCAAAAATTGGATTGTATTACTATACACATTAGTACTTTGAAGATTCACTTATTTTTTTAAACAAATTAAAAATAGTACAATACATATTTCCGACATTGTAATAGCGGCACAAAAAAAAACACAAATTCTGTGAAAAGTAAATTAGAAGACGATACACTCTAAGTAAAGAGCATTCCTTAAATCTTCTTTTCTCCCACTTCAACTAAATCATGATATCAACTGGAAAAAACGAGAAAAAAAAATGAATATTAGAATTTTTTTTGTATCAAAACAATGGTATAATTTTGTTTGATTTTAGGAAAATATATGGAAATTCACTTAAAAGCACTCATGGTCATGGACATGTTTAGTTGATTGCCAAAACAACTCTACAAAATAAAAAATATACAGGACATCACAATAAAATTATTCTCTATGCAAACTATAAAGCCAATTAATTATGTCACAAATGTCCGCAAACTATATTAGCCAACAATTAATATAGAACATTATGAATAATATACACAATTAAGAATTTTCTATCGACCCTATCTAATTATCAGTACCTTCAGTTTTAAATTTCCACAAGTTTTCTCTGCTGTATATTTTTTTGTAAAATTTTTCTGAATTTCCTGCTTCGTTAGATAATATCGCAATATTTAGTGACCTGTGAAGTAACACTAGGGTTTATAAGAACTACATTATATGTTTATAATCTCATTCTCGACACGCAATAAACATTGCAAGACTCTTACTAAATCTTGTAAACTTTTATACCTCAATTTCATAACTTCTCTTAGTACAGTAGTAAATAATAATTTCAATTCTGAAATCTCTTATCTGCAGTACAATACAAATATCTATAAAAATACTGTATCCATCCATAATTCCATATTAGTCACATTTACCCATTTGTACAAAATCCGCTAGTTAATAAAAGGCAACAACTTTCCCGCCCATTTGCAGAAAGCCTTAAAAGTTAAAAATTCCTCCTTTCTAAACTACTCCACTCAAAGACAACCACATAATTAATACGACTTACCGATTTGACTGTAGTCTTAATAAATGCCTTCCTATCTGTCAAATCAAAATCAGGGTATTCTGCGTACACCTGTTTACAAACAGTCTTCATTGTTACCTTCTCCAGGTCAGCGCCTTCCAAAATCTTCTTCACCAAACTTTTTATGTCATCATTCTGGAAAAAGAAAGAAAGAACCGAACGACTTCACTTTAAAGTAGAGTTTAGAATATTGCACTTTATTGTTTTTATAAGCATTTGTTTATTGCAGAGTATTTTTTCAAAGCATTTGTTTTTATAGTTTTTGAAGTCTTATTATAATAAATGTTTTTTTTCTTTCTTTCTTTTTGAGAATTGATTTTTTTACACTATAAGTTCCCAGTATTAGTCTAATTATACATTTTTCCCAAATACATATACGGGAGTATCCATAATCCACGTGGACACTTTACGGGGAAGGTCATAGTTTGTCCACAGGTGACCAGGTGTCCACAAAGGGGGATGGGGGAGATAAGAGATTGTCCATGTGGGCAATTCAATTTTATGATTAAAAAAATATATTATTTTAATCAGAAGAAAGAGCGAAAAATAGAAGAATATTAAGGAAATGAGAAATGAAAAATAGAAAATTTTCACACTTTTGAAAATTTATGATCAGGCTACTTATATTTTCAATACAAATTTTCAAACTAAAATAGTGTTTCACATGGATTTTGGGAATGGGTGTAGGTAATAATTGTCTATAGGTGTCTATTAGGGGAAGAGGGGGGGGATCAAAAACTTGTCCACATGGATTATGGATACTCCCTACAGTGAATTTCCCATTATTCCTAAGTATGTGCAATATATTGTACAGATTTGCATACCCTACTAACATTCTAGTTCTCAAAATGTTATTTCTAATGCTTTATCTGTTTCCTTAGTTTGCTATGTAAAATCTTAAATGTAACAACACGTTTTCTCTAAAATTTCCTGTCTTTAAACAGCTAAATCCTGAACAATCTACCTAGAATTTTTGTACAAGTCTACAACATAACATTACCTAAAATAGTGTTACACTAAAGCCTACAAGAATTAAATTCAGAAAGTAAATTATTATGTAATAAAAGAGATTGTGTAGTGCTGTAGTCAGTTCAAAAATATTAGCAACCTATAGAAGAAAGTGTACTACATTTCACGAAACGACTTCCTCTCCTCGTGATGAAAAATAAAGTGAAATACGCACTAACAATAATTCTTATTAATTATTTGCACTCTTAATAAGAAAATCACTCATTACTAAAGTCCTCCAAATATAACTAGGCGGGTGACTTGTTGCTACACTTTTATCCTCTCCTACGTATTGTTGGGTAGACATACCAGACATTTGTCTATTAGAGGGCAAGAGTGTAGCAAGGTGACCTTGAACAGTACTAAAACTTTTTGCTGATTTAGTTTCCTTCAACACAATTGAAAGTTATCGCCTAGTTATATTTGGCCTACTACAACTCTGTTCTGTCTCCAAATTACAATGTACTTAATTTTCCATTTAAATTTATTAATTTCCTACCATAACCACTCACTTTACAACTTAAGAAAGCAACCTAGGTATTCACTGCCTAAAAAGAAACCCAATAGTTAAACCCCACACATAATCAAATAACCCACAGATGTATTTTTGACTTACCGTTGGTGGACCAGACTTTCCTTTCTTTGCAACTGGTTTTTCATCTTCGCTGTCTTCCTCATCTTCTTCTTCAGAATCAGCTTTATTATTACGCTTCTTACCTACAGTTGGGGATGAAAGGCTTTTTTATTTTGTTGTTTTAACATACGAGTAAAAGTCAGTAAGTAAGTTACAAATCGTTAAAAGAAAAAACAAAGAGAGATAGAAACTTGAAATTTTTCAGATTTTTTAAATATAATAAATAAGCAATGGTTCAGCATTGAAACAATCTTATCACTACCTGGAAGCCCACAGTGGTTAAGACAGATTCATACCTATGTCACATTAGTCCATCGCATATTAACTTTCATAAGGTAAAATTTTTCCTACACTTTTAAATGACCAATCAACAGATTATAAGTTTTAAGTTATTCATCTCGTTATAAAGCTAAATTAACAATAATTTCATCAATGGACGATATCCAAG
>JAQIWE010002768.1:0-12698 GCA_034698565.1 Campodea plusiochaeta | reverse complement strand
AAACGGCACATGTAGTGGTTGGATTTTGCGAGAATTAAAAAGAATAGTGTGTTCAAACGTAATCCAAAGGTCATCCTGTAGCTATAGGCTATTCAAAAGTGACCTAAACCTCCTGAAACGTAAGCTAAACACTCCAAAACTTAAAAATAAGTAAATATCATGTAGAAGAAAGACTAAACAGCCCGTTCGGCAGCGAAACCATGTCCATACACGTAAATTCTGAACACGCACACACTGTAGCAGCCGATTCATTATTCAAAACGGAGAAGATTGCGATTTTTTTTTTTATACGTTCATATGGATAACGAACGTATAAAACGATCGGATATCCGTATAACAAAATAAACGGTAACAGACAGCCCTAATAGCTAGGGACAGGAGTTTGTCGCTTTTATTTCTAAAAAAAGTCACACTTATTTTGTCAAAAAGTGTAAACTACAGGCTGTATTATATTAGGGATACAACTTTTCAGCTTTTATTTCTTTTAAAAAATGTAAAAGAAGTGCAATATTCCTGGTTTTATTATATTAGATAAGAATAATTAGATGAAATTTTCAACATTATTTTAAAAGAAAAAGCGCAGAAATTTCTTCAAAAAACGCAGATAAAAAGCAATAAACGCTCCAAACTCCTGGCCCTAGTCATAGCATTATAACTTACAATGTTACACTTCTCTACTACTTTTATTTTATCGTACAATTTTAGCTAGATCTTTTAGCATTATTGTTCGAAATTCAGTAGGGTACTTACTGATACTGTACTTAAGTTGTAGTGAAATATATATACATAGTGCCTTGTCTTTGCAATTAACTGCCTTTGATATTTTGTAAATTTTAATTGAAGGAATTGTTTTAATTATTACTACCATGGATTTTCTTTTACAATTTATGAAGAGTGAAACTACTGTAGACTCTAAATGCAATTAAACTTTTTCTTCCTGTGATTTTATCAACTCTAAATGTCTTTTTAAAAAGCGCAGGAATTTCTTCAAAAAGAAATAAAACTCCTGGCCTAATGTTTCATCTAGAATTTTTCGGGGGCAGGTTAAAGTGGGCACATTTATAACAAATTGTCAGGGCATGTAAAATGATCGTATAAATGTTTCATTGACATTTTTTAACATTTCTTCGTCAATTTTAAACCGATTTAAATGATTTATACCCCAATGGAAAGATCTCGTAAAAACAATGTATATATAACGACTATATTTCGTTGGTATTTTTGTGAATAAATGGTTTTGAAACCTGGGTGTGATGATTATAGCAGAAGGGCGCCCTAAAAATAAGGCAGGGCACCCAAGAGGTAGGGCATGGCGCTGTGCCCTTCTAAAATGCTCTAGATGAGACACTACCCTGGTCCTAATTATACTGTAATTTTTAAATGATATAATAATAACTTTGTATCCCAATTTGATAGTGTACTTCATTTAAAAAAAAAATCCTGTTTCTAATTCGTAATTCCTCTCTTTTTCCTCAGAGCTTTATGGGAAACCTACCAACAACATGCTCAATACGTTGAACGCCTCGTTAACGGCAGATTAGGAAAACAACAATTTGTTGAGATGGAAAACCAACTTAGGAAGAAGCAAGATGAATCTGCAGACAAGATTAACACAATCATCAGAGCACTTTAAATTAAACACACTATGGGGATTATTATTATGTACTTTTATAATTCATTGTTGTGCACAAGATTTCATGTAAGTTTCTCTTGTTTTATTTGATTTGGTAGTATTTTGTGCCGTAAAGACAATTATATGAGTGAGTATTTCTAATGATTTTTTGGGTGGTTAAAGTCATTAAAAAACTTATTTCTTAGCCCTATTAATAATTGTCGAGTTACAAATGCTTTGTGATTGAAATTTTATGAAATTTCACGTTGAACAAAATCTTATGAATATCTTCAGTTTATAATGTGTTTATTGTCAATAAATTCGTAATCATTCCTTATTTATGTTATTGCACATCATAATTTTGTGATTTCTAAATCAAGTGCTAAAAATCCTTTCAATTTCAATCTAAAATAAAATTTTCTTTTTCTTGTTACTGAAAAATCTATTGCTTTATTTTCAAACTTTATTTTGTGCCGTGGGGAAACAAAATTACAAAATAATGCATTTAAGTTTCTCTCAGTGGGACAAAAAACCATTTTTTGTTTTTTTGTGTGTTTTTATTTTGTGAAAGATTTATTTGTTTGTGTGTAAAAAAAGGGGGCTATATACATACAGTGAGTTGTTTTTAATAAAATAACTTATCACAAAAGTGCAGCACTGAAATTTTTGTTTTTGTTTGTTCGAAAGACTTGTTTTTGGGCACCTTGTGGTTTAAATCATCATTCAAAATGTTCCGTTTTCAAGAATAATTAAAAAACGTAATTGAAAATGAAAAAAACTTGTTTTATTAATTCAAGTTGTAACACAAAGAGGGTTTTGGCATGGAAAACTTAAGAAATATCCCTGAGAAATATAATTTCTTATTAAAATACAATCATGTATTATAGTCTATAGAGAGAAAATAAAGAACAATGAACAAAATGTCAGTGAAATTATAACATGTGTAACTGAAAAATGAAAATACATCAATATTTAACACAAAAAGAAAACTTTGTAGCTAATCAACTGACGTCAACAATGAAAAGAAGGGGAACAATAATCAAATGTAAAATGATCATTGATAATAATGTGTTAATTGTTACTGGTACAGTATTATAAATAAATGGTAGATTTTTTTTAACCTCGTTTTACAGTGTTACACACGTCTTTAAATAAACAGAAATATGAAATTTCTCATAAAAATATAGCTAACATAATGGGATGAAATAAATAAACAAAATGTTATAACTTTAAATATGTAAAGACAATAATTATTGAACAAAAAGGGGAACGTTTCAATTATTATTTACAAATAATGTTAAATATTTTGAAAATGACAAAGGGGAACAATACTCAATGTTAAATGGTCACTATTAATAGTCTATAATACTGTTCCTATGAGTGTCAATAAAATTACGCTCTTTTAACCAATGAATCGAAACAATTTTTATGATAACACTACAAGAAAAGAAAATATTTAGAACTGCGTGAACTATACCTTATTTAGCATTGGGTTTATTAATATTAGTGATAATCTGTGCCAACTGTACAATATACTGTACTTTCTGTTGACTGTAATCTGCCAGTAGTCCGGGTAACGCTGGCCAGATGTCAGTAGCGTTTGGATCTAATAAATAATGTGAAGCTAGGATTACAGAGGAAGCACTCAGCATATAGTTGAATTCAAGTTGCTTGTAGATTAATCTAATAGTGGGAAAACATAGAATTGTGAAGATTAAAAGAAATGGAATATCATTAATTATTAGAATAACATTTTATTAAACTAGGGGTTAAACAATCTTAATTTTAGCATTGTATATTGTCCCCCTTTGTCTTCTCTAAATATTTATTAATTTAATTCATTGCTATGACATTTTAAATTTATAAATAAAAGGAAAACTGAGAAATTTTTTTGTTTGTTTGCTCCAAAAGTGGAATCTAAAATTTTCTGATTAGGCCTCAAACTGTATAAAAAGTACTTGAGAACATAGTCTTTATTTTCGGTAAACTTGTCCTTCCCTAAAATCTATTCAATGTAATATTTTTTATACCGGCATCAGAACTGCTATAATTATATACCGTACTTCTTGTATAGAGAGCAATTCACATTTCAAGTGAAATGTATTTTCAGATTATTAGAAAAAGTCGTTCTTTGAAATTTAAGAAACTTCACTAATACATAAGTTACATTTTTTGTTAGCTTTCAGTATGTGGGTATAAGACATCTAGGGTAGTTCTGTAGTTCATAAAATTTAAGAAACAGTTGGGGAAAAAAAGAAAGATGATGGAAATTTTGAAAAACATCTTAAAGAGAATTAATATTTTGGAAATAAGATTTTTAAAGGACTATAACTAGCACTGTTTCAAATGTTACTATTTTTAAAAATTACCTCTGATCAGCTGATGGCACCTTCCCATAAATACTAACAAAAAGCAATCCATAAATCTTATTATGGAAATTATACAGCAAATCAACAAGACTTTTTGCCACTTTATGAACTCCATTTAAATCCACTGGTTTCTTTGGCAGCACCATAGCTAGTGGACGTTGGTAACCTCCATGTTTAGGTGTTTGATTGTTGTCAAAGGAACAGGTTGCTAGTTCGGAGGATAAGTGTAAGAGGAGAACGTGAATGTAGATGTTTGGAGTGTCGTAGATAACCTGGGATGAAATTTTTAAAGCATAGAAGGGAATTAAAAACAAAGAAAATAATTAACCTTCTTTTCTCTTATTAATAATTTATTTTCTATATAAGGTTTACAGTATGTTTATTTATTTTGGAAGAAAATAATTGTCAAAATACAATTCTGTCAATATTTTTTTTTCTGACTTTCAGTTTTATTATGTAATTCAAGCTCATTCAAAATTAGTGGAAACATTTTCTCTAGTTTATAATCCAAGTTATTTTCTTAATAAGGCAAAATATCTAGGCCTAGTTGACTATAGTAGTGCTTCGCGGACGTTTTTGATTCCCCGAATTGACACCTGATGCTGGGGGTCTCTAATTATGAATTGCGGACGGGGTCTTTTGCAGCCAGTTCGTCATTGTTATCAATCATTTTATTTTTCAAAACTTATTTAACATTTGGTTGAAGAGATTAAAATAAAGGAAAATTTCATTAAAATGCTCTAACCTTTGATTATTATGGACTACCTTGTTTTAAATTAATAAAATTAATCTTACCTTAAATTTGAGTGTATTTAATACTCTAATTTCTGAAGCTCTAACTCCTTTTTCATCAAACTTCAATCCAAACTCATTTAAAGCATTAACTATCTCATGAACCTGGAGTGCCTATATGGAGAAGAAATAATTTAATATATTTAAAGAGTTACTTGCAGATAAATTGACTTTTCTGATATAACATAATATTAGTCTTCTTGATATAAAGAACTCATATTATTATTCTTACCTCCCACAAATCATCGGTTGTGAAGATATTTGCCTTAGAAAATACAAGAAAACAACTCTAAGGTAGCGGAGTAAGCGTGACCCAAAACAAGACAACTGCTGCTAATTTGTGAATAAAATGATAAATTTGCATTATTTTTAAGTCAGTTTTGTACTTATTAGATATGTGTTCTGATATGTGTTTTTCAGCGAATAATTTGCACATTTTCGCAAGGCAGCGAAATTAAGCAGGTCGATTTGTGCTACCTTGTGAATAATCTATTGACTATATGAACAGAAATATCTCTTGATCCATTGGGTAAAAAAATGTCAAACTTTTTGTAAAAATTCTTCAATAATATAAAGTACAAGAAAGTCACAGAAAAACGGAAATTCATTATCTGCAAGTAACCCTTTAAGAAATTAGTGATATTGTGAATGAAATGTTTAGAGCAGTTAATTAACCATTTCATTTTATAATATATATTATTCCTTTGCAATAAGACTCATATAAAATTAATTTTATAAGTCATATCAAAAAGCGATATCGATTCCTGGTCTTACGTAAAAAAAACTAATATTTGAAATGAATGAACATTTTGCCAGATACTACCCAAACAAAGTTTTGTCATTTACTCATTTTTATGCAGATCTTGGATTGAAATATATAATTTATATTGGGAAGGCAAAGGGGGACAATATACAATTGCAATGTTAAAATGGCTTAACCTTAATATTGAATCAATTTATAATATTAACGTGTTATTTGTATCATTGCTGAATCCTGTCAAGTAATATCAGGAAATGGTTTGTGTGAATATTTTCTAGATAACTATAGACCAGTTAATGAAATAATAAGCAAGACGAAGAATAGTATTTTCACAAAGAGAAAAAAAGAATATTTCGAACAAACAAAAATAAATTAAGGCAGCAGTGTACATGTAAGTTTTCATATAGCGATCTATCTATAAATAATACTAATCTACCTTGACTGTTCCATCAGTGACTTTCATAGCTATCTGCATACACGACAATAGTCTAAGTGGTATTTGTTGCATTACTCTTTCTTTTACATCTGTCCATTCTTCTGTTGATGATACTAAACTACGTAAGGAGGACAGGTGGAGGGGGTAGAAACTACAAATAAAGGAAGATTATAAACTTGATAAAGAAATAATGTAAAGTTTTGGAATTCTGTGTGTTTTTGAGATATAAAGGAATATTTCCATTATTGTTTTGACAAAATGACTACTTATGTAGAGTTCATTTTTCATTTCAACAAGAAGTTCAGTGGAGAAAACAATATATTATTTTGAGAAGGGGACAATATACAATGTTCCTTAAAATTGAGATGGTTTTACATCTAGCGGTTCATACAAAAAATTATGATCTTATATTTTCATTAGAAAATGAAAAATACTCTTTTAAAAAAAGGGAACATGCTCAAACCTATTAATATATTGGGGAAATCTTATACAAATATTAAAGTTTCAAATGAAATTTTATCAGTGGACGTCTCAGAATTCATGAATTGCAATTGAAATAATAACGAATAATAATTAACAAACCTCCTTGAAATATTCAAATAAAGTATAATTTCTTCTATATCTTACCGATCATATATTTCAATGGCAACATGTGCAATCTCCAATGCAATATTGAGTCTATCTGAAGTAATGAACATAAAATTCAAAACAGATTGTGTAAATCCAGCACCACGTTTTAATATTTCTTCATCTTCAATTATCGAATCGTTGCGAGATCTGTAGCATTTCAACCAATCAGAGGAATACTTCTCGTCGCCTATATAGGAGAATAACAAAAGAAGAAAATAATAAAAAATTAATTGCGATGTACAAAATTTTGTATTGAGTGTCTCAAAAAAAAAAAGATCTATTTCAGACCACATGATTTTTTTTGTAATTTATAGAAATTTGTGTTTATTCTATTCCATTTACAATATATAGACTAGACTAATAGAAATCTGGAAAATATTTTCAGATTGTAATATCAATTCAATAACCTCCCTGGTTGCACCCCCAGGCGGTCTCTGTTTTTTTTATTGAAATATTTTATTATAATCTAAAGAGTATAATTCTACTTATATCATTATTGATTGTCTTTGTTTATTTATGCATATTCTGTTTACATATAGTAAATTGACAGATGCCACAGAATAACAATATCAAATTAATTACAATAAAATATTTTAGATTAGATTTTTGTTTTGGATTAGATATGGTTGTGCAGAATGTGGATGGAGTCCTTCAGCACGCTCATGACAATTTCTTGAACCAGTTTCTTTTACATGAACAGTATTACTTCTAAAGTCAGTTACACTAGTAAAAAATAGTGAATAAGTTAATTTGTATATGCCTATCAAAGGAAAAATTGATTTAATCCGTCCAAGCTGTATTTTAAAGATTTGCGCAACTCTTGTTGTGGCTTCTATTACTTTTTTATTGTTTTTTAACTATATACATGTAACCTACAAAGTAAGTTTCCCAATATAACAGATATAATTCGTTATTCATCTGATAAACAGTTAAAAATGGTACATAATTCACATTATAGTTATACTCTTATACACCATAATATATTAATAACCTTACCATGGAGTAGCAATCGTACTTTTCCGTTTTCTGCTGAGTTACGAACTTTGTTTATCGCATCCATTACTATATCTTCAGCAGCGGCCATTGATGTGTGGTTCTGATATTTACCTGTAATTAGGAACATTTACAAATTTGGTTATTATAAAGCCTATTTTATTATGCAATCTAACTGAGTTTAGCATTTTTTTTTTTTTGTAATTTGTGTTTCAAACTGATGGAAAGGCTGCATTAATCTTGAGTGACATAGTATCTCACTTTTCATAAGAATATTATAATATCAAATATTTAGACAGAATATTACTATATAATTATATATATTGTCAATAACGCTATACTGCTAAGCTCTACTGTGAGCATAGGTCGAGCAGTAAAGAACAGGACAAAAAGACCAAAAAAAAGAGAGAGACTCTTGTGAACTTAACAAATTCGTCTAAACTGGATATTAACCTATCCGAGACTTAGAAACTATCAACTTAATAATATAAAAAAATTCGTCACAATTTTTTAAAGCAATTTTATGAGGGTTAACTGGCACGGATCCAGAGGAAAATTTCGGAGGAAGCAGAAATCAAGCAGCCTCGTAGATTGTTCGCATGGTTGGTGCGGACGAAGAAAATTTTGAAAACAATAGTTAAAATGTCCCTATTTGAGGCTATTTATTTTGTAATATTTGGCTCATTATTTGTATTCATCTGTGCTCCTTTCTCAATTGTATGAGATATTTAGGGTCAGCGTTGCCCACCCTGATTTCAAACAGGATGGGTAATCGCCCCCCCCCCTGTTCCGGAGTCCATACCGATACTGACTTATATCTAAGTTGAAATTTAAGCTAACCTAACCTGACCAAATCGTAGTGGCTATTTTGTCAAATGTAGACAAATCCTAGCTACTAGTTACACAGTATACTATATTTACACATCGCTATATATCTACACAGATTATTTTCGTCATTAAATCTGTTAATATCAGTAAAACTTACCCCTTTTATGTTCAATTCCAATCAAAGAAGATTAACAAGTAGAAATTTCTCTTCATTTAGTTATTTATCCCACTTTGAACATGAAATCACTCGCACTTTTCGAAATCAAATAATCGCGCTCATTTATTATGATGACGTTATGACGATGTCACCCTTTAGAATACGCGTTTACAAATCAATTGGAGATTTGTTTTTCTGCACAAATAATATTAATACGAAAAGTCAAAAAACATAAATTGCTGTTTTGATTGAACGACAGGGCCGTAGGGACCGCCGGGGCACCGCCCCGTGGCCCGAGCTAAAGGGGCCCCTAAGCTGTTTTTTTAATAACATCTTAGGGGTTATTTCACCCCTAAGATGCTATATTATACTTTGCTAATAATAGCTTATCATCCCGTGAGATAGGCAAACAATCACGTAGTAATGACAAAAGATTGCATATCTTCAAAGGATACTATGAAAAATCTGCTCGTCTGAGTTACCCAACTTATTTTTTTTCTTCACTAATAAATATAGTAGATAGTAAAATGCGGAGTAACAAAATAATCAATTTTAAATTAATAATGACAGTTGCACCCCAGAGTTTTTATCCTTGTTACGCCCCTATATTTGTAATTCTGTATTAATAAAACATTACTTTCTTACTCAACAATGTAATTATCATAAATAGTTTCAGATAAGTTTGGTGCTATTTCGAACCAAATTTGGATGATTTTATTGATTACCATTATATATTTGACTTACTATCAATAATATTTTTCAAAATCAAGTTCCTCTCAGTATTAACTAAAAAAACTTTTAAACCTGTATTTTTTACAGCGGGAAACCATCTTTTCCAACACACAGATCCCATTTTACTTCTTTGTCCTCTATTGTATTTGCTTTCCCAAGAGACCGATAATCTGTGTTGGAAAATATGGCTTCACGCAAGAAAAGAATACCCCTTTCTTTAACAAATAACTAACTCGTAAGTTATACTGTAGCATAGCACTTACATTTTTACACAAGAGAAATTCAGTAATAACAGCCATAGCGGTACTAAAATATAAAAAACTCCCATTAAAAATTAACACACTTTATTGTTCATTTAATTATACATAAATATGCAATAATAAAAATGTCGTCAAAAAGTCTTGAGAATAACTGTCAACTCCAATAAATATATTCCAAAAACTAAACAAAAAACCACAGCTGCGAATATTTTGCACTTGGAATGTCCGATATAATACTGATGACTAATAAGTTGACATTGTTTTTGTGTAGTGCACTCATTGTTGATAGGTTTCATTGTTGGTTTTTAGTTGCTAAGGAAGCATCGTAACCATTGTGAGAGAGTGCTAGGAGGAGATAGAAAAAAATATATTACGAAGGATTCATAAGAAATAAATTAGTTTGTATTTGAAAGAGTAATTTATATCTTCCATAAAAGACATTATTGCAGATATTTTGTCAAGTATTTTTAAAGAATTACTTTCATTAGAATATCTTGCATAAAATAATCATGTTCATGCTATATTCTTAATTAAAAATTGCACTTGTTTTCAAAAGAAAAAAAATTCAATTAGAATATTCCGAAACTTTCAAATTCGAATGAATATCAAGAATTAAGAAAATCTGTTAATTTTGATATCTTACTTTTTTTTATTTGAAACAAAAATAATCTTAAAATATGAACTGTAAACTATTTTACAGAAATGTTGAAATCTCCCAACAAGCAATCTGGTACCATGTAAAATAATCAGAAATAACACAAGCTTTAATAAAAAGAATTTATGCAATGTAAACCAAAACTTTCATTATTTTTCACCAATATCCAAAATATTTTAATTACTGCTTTGCTAAATTTCAAGATCGGCAAAAAAATATTTTCTTCCCATAAATAAAAAAAAACATTCATCTTTTTAAGTATGATTTGATGTTCCAAAATTAAAAAATTGCTAAGGTCAAAATTTTAAACTACTTTGTTATAAACAAGAATGTTATAACTCTAAAAATGTAAAAGCATATAACAAAGCAGCAAATAAAATAGATATAATGCACTGTTAGGAGCCCTCCACCTAAAATTAAAATTCTAAGAGGTTGAAATTCGTATTACTCATTAGGTAAGGTTGCAAATAATTTTTATTTTGGATTGCATTCGTTATGATAATATTCAATTATATTTTTGAACAATTACAATTATTGAACAATTGCAATGACTGTAGAGATAAAAAGTTCAGCTTGTTTGATGCTCATTATATTTTAACAATGATGGAGCTTAAAGCAAATATCATTTTGGATTATACATGTAAAACAACATTCTTCTATATCTTCATTATGTCATTAATGTATCATGCCAATGATTTAAAAAATAATTAAAATCTTCATCACATTTTTGCCGTAAACCATCTACTAAATATTTTATTTTAATACTAATTCAAAATTTGGAAAGATATAAGAATACAAAACTTCATCCTGTATCCAATGATACCAAACACTACATAATTGCTTAAAAAAAGTAGCATTAAAATAATATTGGATTCCCTTTGCTGAAACTCAATTTCCATTTGAAGGAGCCTTAATCAGTTTTACTTACTTTTGAAGTAATCTTCATGAGTATATAGCACCTGTAGAAAAGCATCTACATCAATAGGTTGTAAATTACCACCATAGTTTTCAGGTAAACATTTAATATCCAGGAATTTATGGAGGGAACTAATTGTAGAACCATGGAAGTGCATCTAGGGGGGGAAAGATAGAAAAATATTATGTTAATTGAGAATATATTGCTTCAATTTTGATTAAATGTTAAAGAAATGTTGAGAAATTTATCAGTTTGATGCTATGTGAAATGAAGATTGATGTGAAATGAAGATTGTAATTTTTAAGTTAAAAAAAGAGTTAAAGGGGTATTTTTTTCCTGCGGGAAGCCATCTTTTCCAACACAGCTTTTTAAAGTAAAAAGGGATTTGTGCGTTGAAAAAGATGGCTTCCCGCTGGAAAAAATACAGATTTAATATGCAGTACCCGTAGCAAAACATTTCAAGACAGTTTTCCTGAACTCTATACAAAAAGAGCATACTTTGCCCAAAAAAAGGCTTTTCAAATAAAACACTGCATTTTTAAACTTAGAATGTTATGTTTTAATATCACTGCAATAAATAATATTGTACAGTTGGCACGCTAGTAACATATGGTCAAGCGGGTTTGGAAAACTCCATATTTTTCATGACGGCGTTTCGTAAATCAAAGAACAAAAGGTTAGACCTTATGTGAGCATCTCTACTGAAGGTTATTTATATTTCAAAGGCAGTTTTTCATGTATTGTATTCCTCACTTGCTAGTAAATTGCAAAATAGAAAATATATCAATATGTGCAATAAGCATTAAACAAAATTTACAGAAAAAATCATTTGATAGCAAAAAAGAAATCACTCAATGGCAGGCCTTTGAAATAACTGCAATTCCATGTTTTTTACATAAGATTATTCCTTTATTAATTTGTACAGTGTAGGCTATGTCCTACTTTAACAATTTAACAGTTCTGAGTTATAATCCAAAGACAATATACATCTTTTAAATAAAAGAGAGGAATTAGCTATAAAGTATAAACTATATAAGATTTATTATATTAGGGAGAAGAGCTTTTCAACTTTTATTTCTTTAAAAAAAGAAATATTCCTGTGATAATTTTATTGTAATTAAATTCACAAAAAAATTCTTCAAAAAGCGCAGAAAAAAGGACTAAAAAGTGCGAAATTCTTAACCTTAATTATAGGCAATATAGACTTACCCTTCCTTTTATTTTCTTGGTAAGTACAGGAAATATAATGGCATAAAGAAGTTGAACGTAAAATGGTTCATTCAGTACGTGAATCTCCTTTATACGAACAGGAAAAGAATTCTGAAATGGAAAATTAAATAAAAATTATAGTTTAGGGAATGTTTAAAGCTCATGATTACTGCAAGTGTATAATTTCACTATAAATTATATAAAAACATTAAAGGGTTACCTGCAGATAATGAATTTCCGGTTTTCTGAGATTTTCTTGTACCTTACGTTATTAAAGAATTTTTGCAAAAAGTTTGACATTTTTTGACCCAACGTATCAAGAGATATTTCTGTTTATATAGTCGATAGA
>JAQIWE010002767.1:0-12704 GCA_034698565.1 Campodea plusiochaeta | reverse complement strand
CTAAACCAAATCGTTAGAAATTTTCAGAAGTTATTTAGATTCATTAAAACATCATTTATTCAAAATTGCAAGTTTCTGTAATCAAAAATTAAAAAAAAGTGTGATGTCTTTCTGCAAGTGAACATTATCAATTCAGGGAGAGGACAAATAAGCGAACCTTTACAAAATAGGGTCCCTAATAAATGTCAACCCCGGGCCGTTAATCAACCACTGTCCTTTATAACAAGAGAACTATTTCAATGCGTATATATTGTACGTTGCAAATTATAACAAAAAGAATTATACAAAAGAGATACCCTTCAATAAATCTGGAATTCTGCTTCAAAGGCTAACCGAATATATTTACAAAAGACCATTGAAGATATAAGTTAAAATGCATATGTAATTCAGAATTTTCATTTAGGATTTTCAAAAGAAGGGAGCACAAATAATAATGCAAATTTTTTGCCGGCTTTTTTTGGTCGTATTTAACCACAATTTTGACAGTTTATAAGAGTAACGAACCATTTTAATGAAATGTTTCAGAATTTAGGGAAAAGTTTGATTATTTCAAAAGGAGCCCCCCCCCCCCAGCCTACTACAACCGACCTGTCCCTTGTACAGAGTGTGGTGCATATATACAGGGTACTCCCCAAAAAATGTTACGAACTTAAAAATGGAATTTCTCGAAAACTATGAGATATTTCATTGGAACAAAAACCAGATTACAGTTCATTTAATTAACTTTTTAATGATATATACAGGGTGGGCCAGAAAATGGGACTATTAGTTAAAATGTAATAAAATAAATTTATATAGTGTTGAAAAAACAAGTAAATGAAAGAGCATGCTGTTGACTTTCCAAAAATATATGGTTTGATAACAATCTGTAACGTATTAAGGCAGATACATAAAATAATCCGTGGACATTGATAATAACGAAAATTTCAGAACATCAATGTTTTTCTCGGTTTTTCAATCAAATAAAAAGTGACAATAATTAATGTAATATAAATTAATTATATTTTTGATAAAATCACGTCATCTCGTACATTATATTCTTCATTTTTGTTCATTTTTTTTACTCTGCACTGTTTAATGATATGCTGTGGTACATTGTTGCAACCACACCAAGTCGAAAAATAGTTTTCTTAGGAAGGCCGTACATAGGTTGTAACAAAATACATTTTCATAAAGATGACAAGATACACTTTCATATGCTTTTGATTCAGCTTTTTAGATTTTATATTTCAGAAATTATTCCATTACAAAGCTCCGTTTTTCTTTCTTTTTTGCCAACCCTGTAGTTTGTAATAATGCGTAATGCAGACATTTTTTTTTTTAATTCACCCAAAATGAAAATTGTCAAAATATAAAGTTGAAAGTTGTTATATTGTCTGTAATTAATAATAACGATTTTGTAAATTGGCAATAGCGGTGGCATCAAACTATGTAGACATATAAAATTATATATCTGTAAAACGAGAGAAGACAAAACTTTCGTTTGGTGTAAGACTCATGTTTCTAGCTTTAACAGTTTTTGAGAAATCATTGTTTCAAAATCGGTTCAAAAACTTTTTGACCACCCTGTACAATGGAAATGCTTGAAACTGGTTTTCCTAACATATTACGTATCGCTAAACTCTTAAAGAAAAAAGGAAACCACTCTCCCTTTTAGTTTTAACAGCTGGGGAGAGGGGCGATTATATCTCCTCTTCGGTTCTCTCTCTCTCTCTAATGCTCCGGTCTCCGGAGTCTCTGACTCATCAATCGATCAATGCTTTAAGAAAATAACATGCATCAAATCCAATGTTCATGAAAATGGAGAAGGAACATTTCGTAGTTCTCCTATATGTCAAATAAATTCATCGTCTACTAACATTCGGAACAAAAATGTAATAACACCATTAAATACTTAATTTTTCTATGGAATGTTTCATATTCTTGTCAGTATCACTCATATCGCCAGTTGCATTCTATGCAGTTATATGAAAACAATAGTGAATAAATGAAATATTTCATACATTTCTTATACCATCACTTTATATAGTATTTAACAGCATTGTTTCATCCTTTCATCAATGTTTACAAATGCAAATGCTGTGATATTTGTCAGTCTGCCATCAGAATCATTATAAATACTTGTTCTTATTCTTGTGTTTCAGAATATTCTTCATTCAGTGCTTTTATTAAAGCATAATGTTAATCATGTTTGTTGAGGAAGTCATTAATCATTGAAGTGTTTTGCATAATCGACAACATAAATCCATAACTGACAACAGCAATATAATAGCTTTCATCTTGGAATGTAGCAATGTAAGCAGGATCCTCATGCAATTTCAGTTGCAGGTATGTTTTGACTGTTTAGTATGTGAACCTTCCGAAAAATGATAATGCAGAATCTCTCACATATTCTTTAAAATTATAAGTTACTATACTTACCTCACTTACCTGATATTGTGGTAACACTTATTGTCCAGAAAATTCACTGATTCTATACATGTTTATTTAAAGGAACGAACTATAGCTTCAATATATGGACAGAAATTCAGCATTACTGTGATTATTTTATTGAAAAAGTTTTTTATATTGTAACTTTCAGAAAGAACAAAACAATTACAGGAACAATAACTATAATCAGCTTATTACTGTCCATTATATTAACAGTCATAGTTGTTCCTGCAAACTAATAATGTTTAACATAACATTTATGAGGCCGCTACTTACCTAATGAAATAAAGCATAAAACACAATAACATAAACCATAACACTTCTAATGTAGAAAAGAGAACTTACGATGCTCGTAAGTCCCTTTTATATTTTCCGACTGAAAAATGTGGAGGAGAGTATTACTCAGCCTCCATTTGAAACATTGCCAGATTTCCCCATGTTATAAGATAGGATGAATAAACAATTCATTTAATGCAACACTGTTCTCCCCCTTCTAAACAGCAAGGAGTTGATGTACGCGTGCGTACTGCTGTGAGACTCCACCTACCCTTTTAAAGGCCACCAGACTAGCGAATGAAAGGAACGTCAATACGTATACGACTACCATATCACATGACAGTGATTTATTAACGTGTAGCTCGTTCAAGCGTAAAGGGATAGTATTCAGAAGACCACTCACATGTGTTGTTAGCGGAAAGTAAATTTATTTGATCCTGAAAAAAAAAAACTCCCTTTCTACATTTTGAACGAAATTTTATTTACAGTCGCATTTTGTTTAATTGTTTATAATAACATCGTTTTATTAACACTGTTTTACGGAAGATCGCAAGTGCTCAATGTATTGGAATTTAATATAATCGTTAGACTGTATCATATATGAATGTATTAGAGAGTTACATGTTGCTGAAACACACCGCTGGTTTGTATCGAATAAATAAACAAATAGTAATGCTATTATGTACTATATAATATCGATACGAACTCCTATTATGTTTCATGTTTTGAATCACACATGTTTAAATAACGAGTTATAACATTATACAATATTTAAAAATGAGAATTACACCTTGACCGAGACATTGTAATTTGCGAATATGTATTTTTTCACCTTGGAAAGAAAGCGAAGTTGCTTGTAAGATGTAGAAAAACACGGAACCGGAACGTCTCTTGCTTAGATGAATAATAAATCCTCTAAGGCCTCTTGTCTATAAAAAAATATCGTATATAATTATTGAAAAATTAACATTTATAGGCTAATAAATATTTTGTTTTCATTAAAGGCATACGCTATATATGGTATTGTTGAATTTCAAGAAATCTCTATAAAAATATGTTTGAAATTTTCCATTCAATGGAAAATTTAGCGATTATTGCATGATAAAAAATATAGTTATCCCAATTATTTTAATGATTTTGCTAATTTTAATCATGACATACGTACTTTCGTAAATACAACTGGGAAATGTAATACTTATAATGTCAGTTATTACTTATGATTTATAGGGAATAATATTTTTATTAAAAGAATAAACTAATATATTAGTTTAATCTCATTCCCTATTTTTAATCCTGTGTTTGTTGAATAATGAATATAATGGATCTTATAGCATATGTATATTATAACTATATACCATCAAGAATGCCGGAGGTGTTATTTTCGGACCAAATCCAATCACTTTTCTGTCAAAAAGCCGGGATGGAAAAAGAGAACATAAATTTGTGGAATGTAATTTGTCTGAGTGGCATACTGACTTTGTTGTTGTTCCACAGAAAAGTGACGACTATACAAAAATAGAAACGTTTTTATCAAATTGTTTTGGTATACCTTCGTAGCCGATATGATTGAGAAAATATGAAAGAAATATATAAAGAGGAAGATTATTAATACCAGTTAAATATTATTATAATCTTAATTAATATCATATTACGGTTTAATAATATTCCTACGATAGTATACTGACAAATATACGTTTTTTTATTTTATCAATAATAATTTAAGAAAGTGAGGATTCTCATAAAGATAATAAAGGTAAGTATCTAAACGAAGCATGTTTAAGCACTTTGGTTGATCATTGATGTTTTTAGTACAACTGAAGATTAGATTTTATTTTGTTTTTCAATAAAACAATAATAACCAATTAGTATTATCTATATATTATGATGTTTTAAAAGTACTTCATATAGTTCAACAGGGTGACAAGACAGTATAACCTTCAGAAGTATGTCCAAAGACTGTCAATCGTTAAAACGAGTCAAGTTAGTGACAAAGTATGTTTTACGATAAACGCATGAAACAGAATCAGATAATAATATTATAACATCCTAATATACAAAGTTTCAGTTACTTTTTGTGAAACTGTTCCGCAGTGAAAATGGCATATCTTACACTCATAAATCGACTCAAGAAAATATGACTATATACACAAGATGAATTTCTAAAGCTTTTCGGAGTAAATACAGTATAATAATATATTGAAACTTCATTATAAAATTATGACTTTATCAATCCCAAATATGATCTATTTTACTGTCAAATCTAAGGACAAAGGTTATTAATAAATGAATGTGTATATTTTTTTATTTTAAAAGCATCATAAAACAAACATAATAATACATAATATTTCGATAATAATAAAACGAACAGTTTACCAATAGCAATTCTTATAAACAGATTCATTAGGTCATTACCTCAGACTATTTTTTTTCAGCGAACAGAAACATTGTCCTACATAAATATACATATCCGCTGAGAGAGAGTTCTATGATATTCTGTAGTATATACCTGATGAAAGCTTCAGATTAGCACATAGTGCTTGCTTATTAATTTTTCTCAACTCAGCAAATTTATAAGCACATCAGTAAACTATCATGGAATTTTGATTATCAGCATTTTCCGTATCCAGGGGTGCCCATCCTCCCTAAGGTATATGAAGAATCTCCCCATTTCCAAAGTATAAAATCCCCCTATTAATTTTTTCCTCTGTATTATTTTTTCGTTCTTGAATTTCTACCAAGCCATTTTACAAAATAATGGCGTAGCTATATTGATGTTTATAAAAAAAAACATGTAGGGGAGTTTATAGGACTCTTGGATGAGGGCCATAAGAAGAAAATGTACTTTCTAGTGAGTTTTTATTATCATAATTAACTTTCAGTTAAATAATAATCTAAGGTTTGGAGCAATTTCTTAATGAACAAACAGGAAATTGTGAATTTTGAAGCAAATTTTTTAAGGAATTAATTTGCTTCAAGCTTTAAACGCTATTTTCTTTGATATTTTTCTACATTTTGCAATATTTTGTTGAAATTTAAAATTCACAGGAATTGTCAGGATTCTTCAAATCTATACATTTACAGCCTTATACTGTGTTTTAAAAAGGGAAGTTTGTGTTTTTAGTTGTATTAATCTTGAAGGATGTTAGATCTACTTCAACGTATGCTAGAACAAAGTAAATTTCGTGACAGACGAATTAGGATTTTTTTACGAAAAGTGATGTCGAAGACCGTCCGCTAAGCGCCACCATGGTTGGCGCGAGCGAAGAAAAATTTGAAAAATTGTAATGGAACTCTCCATTTTAGACAATGCTCACTGCAAAATTTTGGCAGCATTTTTTTG
Source organism: Campodea plusiochaeta (assembly GCA_034698565.1). Lineage (NCBI taxonomy): Eukaryota > Metazoa > Arthropoda > Diplura > Rhabdura > Campodeidae > Campodea > Campodea plusiochaeta. The sequence goes on along the minus strand of JAQIWE010002767.1, from coordinate 6,658 downwards.
TTATCATTATTATTATTTAAGATTTTTTTTTTCTTTTTTTTTTATAGCGGTGTAGTATAATATTATAAGCTGGCCATTCTGTGATAAACACTTGTATTCACAAATTCAAGTTCTAATTAAAATAATTTTGCTGTGGCAATGTTCGCAATTTCAATACATTATATTTTTACTGAAGTCTGCGAATTTCTTTCACTAAAAATGTACTATTTGAATACTTTTGCATTTACCTTTCTGGCTAATTTGTCGGAAATTTTAAAGCCCCCCTCCCCCCAAATGAAATTTTTATTATTGAACCTTTCCTCCCCCCTTATTTATTAAAGGAGTAAATTTTCAGTTTTTCACAGCGGAAATAATCTTTTCTAACACACATAAGCCGTTTTACTTTCTTTGTTCTCCTTTTATTCTATATTGTACTCTGTACTCGTTTTCCCAAGAGACCGTTAAGATGTGTTGGAAAAGATTATTCCCCCTGTGAAACTATACTCCTTTAACAGAAGGAAAAAAACTTTGAAGAGAAAAGGCAGTGAAATAATACTGTCCTTTCCATATTGTTCTCTTATTATATAAACATGTTTCATTATTTAAAGCTCAAGAAAGAAGTGCAGAAAGAAGAAAGAACTGTTCTTATGTTGTAAGTTTTTAAAAATATATATCAATAATAGGTAAAAGTTTCCTCTAAAATCCTTGAAAATTAATTGTCGCATTTGCAATTTAATAACACCCCCCCCCCCCCCATTGCTAATGAGGAAGTTGTCCTAATGACCCCCCCCCCTCCCCTGTGGACAACCTTGTTTGTATCTAGAATTTCCGTTACCTCCGGATGCGGTTATCTTGCGAAAACTTATACTTCAGGGCGTTGGGTTGTTGCCGATGAAACAAAAAGGGAACTTTTTTTAATGTAAGAATTTCTGGAATTTTGAAGAGAAACAGCGACATAAAAAGAAAAAAATAATTTAATTCTCTTTCTGAAAATGTGTGATTATTAAGTAACATACAATTTTCCCTTTATTAGTTAATATGACCACCGGAATGATTATAATATCAACATAGTAAATTCCATTTATTCAGCAAGTATTATTACAAAACAGGATGTCTATTCTAGAGGTTCATTTCCAATTCTCAGACATTTCCTTGTTTTTCCTATATTCGCATTTTTCTTGATACACGGATATAGTCCACCAGTTATGATTTTAGATATTTTCATAATTTTGCAGACTAACATTCTTCTAAAGATTGTACATTGTTTTCTACGGAACTCTGCCTTTTCAACGTATCTAATAATTTTAAATAGAGTATTTTACGTTTTTAAATCTGAAAGACTCTTTGCAGAAAAATTATTGACAGAAATTGCTGTTTTTATTCTGATTTAATAAAGTAAAACACTCTATTCAAAACATGAATTTATCCGTCTCTCTCAGAAGATATAATTACTGATAATTATTTATGTTTCAATGAAACTTTTAATTCAAGAGTTGCTATAACATTATTACATATCGTTGTCATAATTATAATTGAAACTTACCCAGCAATAAAAAATAAATAATGTACAATAAAATTAAGTTATGTGAATATATTAACTCAATTTTATTGTATTTCATTTGTTTTTATTGCGTGGATGGTTTATATTTATGTTTCCTTTCTTACTCAGCGGTTTGCAATGAACTCTTTTGTGAAAAGCAAAACTGCAATTCAATAAATTTTCTACAGAGAAGACAATAAATTGCTTTTATTTGAACATACGTGTAAGTTACTTCCAGTTCAGATATATTTGAACAGTAAAATTATTTCATTTAACATCACAATTACACAAGTATTTTTAGTACTTTATATAAATCATTTTTGTGTTTTATTACTATAAGCATGCACCTGTAAGTGTAATAAAAATATAATGAGCAATAATAAATTATTAAAAAACTGCTAGATTTAATGTTTCACTTCCTCCATAAAGGAATATTTATTACATACGAGTATTATTCAGATGTTCCATAGAACTTTACATAATTATATACAATATATACATACCCTATTAACAACGGAATAATATTTTTAATGTAGTTTAATACGTAAAGTATTTTATTTAACCTACACATCAAACAATTTTTCCGATGTACATTTATTTATTTGTATACTTTTCCCATACGATATAGTATTATGGAGGGACGTCCGATTTTTTTAAACGCTTCCCAGCGAATGCTGATAACATACAATGTAAAGGTTATTGCTCTCGCCCTACAATCGAAAGATGCTGATGGTGCTCAAAATACGAGTGAGAGATTCGTCCTCACCTCCTGTGTTAAAAGATAGAGTAAACACGATATCTTTCATTCACAGCGCAAAAACTACTCATTGAATTTTTCTGAAAATTTACATTATGTCTTACATCAGATTGAAGCACAACATACTCAATTTTCAGATCACTAACTTTAAAATAACAATGTAGTTTATACCGAACGTGCCATTTTATGTGACCTAATATTTAAAATATAGAAATATTTTTAATCATCGTAAATGGCAAGCTATGTACATCGTTCGGATGTTCGGACGTAGTATCATTAATTTATCTTAAATCACTACACAGTACTGGCCTTTTTGTAATGTGCTATAATATCCTTTTGGCCACCCTATATATAATTCGATTATTGACATTCATCAGAGTGTTTGAAAACTACCGTCACACACGCAAGTTTCATTTGCCTTTTTATTAGCACATGAATAAAACTAAATGATAATATTATTTTCATAGGCGTAAAACTTTGTATATTCAGGATAATGAAAAAAAAAATTAAATATAGCCAATATTACTTTTAACTGTTTAAAATAACGACGCTGTTTTTGATATAATTAACATTGCTTACAACCATGAAATAATAAATACCAGCAAGGTACATACGGTAATATTCTGCGAATCTATGAAATCTTCTGAAACGTATTAAAATGATGAATTTGAAATGCAATTTCTTTTGCAAAGGTTATATTGCATTTTCATCTAATGACAATAAAGTGTTAGAATCTGGATTAGAATAATTATCCCTCTGTTATAATAATATAATTTGTAATTTATGTTACACTACCTGAAATACCCGTTCTTCGCACGTGCAGTAAGAGTACAAAATTGAAAAAAGAAAAGCATAATAAAAATAGTGTGTGTATAAATTGATTACTGATTGGTGTGTTACCTCACTGATTATTCGGATTAAAACTTCACTATTAAGAAAATAATTAAATGCGTTGAAACTTTCATAATAATTGAATTTTGAATTACTGCAGCAGTTTATTTGCTATACTGAAGTAGAATGGTTGATAGATCGACAACATTTACAATGTGACTAAACCAATAGGGCATTTTTACCGCAGATAGATTTAATGAAGTTTCGAGTTTCATAAATAAAGCATAAAATAAATTATGAATATGAATAAGTTCTAACAATGTACCTTACTGCTACAGAAGTGTCTGCATGATTATGACTGCAGATTGGGTTGGAATGAGATGTAGATATTGGCCGTTTCACATGAATTATACTCCACTTTTGATGTTGTAGTACTCACTGTTCTGCCAGTATTTGACATGTAATTTAATTTATGAATGGTATTGGTAATACAATTGACAGTTAAATTTAACTTTACATTTTGAGATATTTATAAAAAATAGTAACGAAGTAACACGTCTTCCAAGATTAAAGAGTGGACGGACTATAGACCTAAAGGATTTTTGTTTTGTAATTTTTTTTATTACCAAAGGACAGACATTATAACCTATTCGCTCTTAATAATGGAAAAAATCAGCCTAAATAACGACCAATTTAGCAACAAAAGAGGAAAAATTCATCAACTTCTTTCTAAGGAGTGGTGTTATAACCAAGAATGGTCATGGTGTTATTGTTCAGAAAACTCCAACAGAATATGCAACGTTCGAAACAACATTTGTACACAAATGTCCTGGACAAATACTTTCTGTTAATAAAGGGCATCTTTCTTTACCTGTTAATTTAACTGGCTTCTCAGATATTAAAATCAATATTCATTAAATATCCTGCAGGTTATATAATAGGTACCCAATTTTACATTCAGAATATCGCCATAATGAAAATAGTAGTGTTTTTATATTGATAGTAACATAAAAACACGCTGAATTAAATGAAAGGTTATGAGTATTATACCGCTGACTCCGCCAGCATCACTGATGTGAAAATTTAAATAAAGGACTTTTATCGTAGGTTATTATAACATTTAGAAAGTAAGAAATGTATATTACTAAATGAATATTACATCACTCATTTAATTAGTATAAAAATAGATATTCTGGCGAGAGAAAACGTATCCTCCTTTAATTTCTCTATTACATTCATATTCTGGTACTAAGTCAATGCAAGATTTTCGGACAGTATTTAATGTGCAGTTAAAAACCCTGATGTGATAATAATACATTATTTGTATCATTATTTAAACTGTTTAAACGAAGAAAATTTGATTTTTCAAGAAATTGTTCATGTTACTTTAAAAAAGAATCACCTTTGTGAAACAGATTTAATAAAAAATGACTTAGCCTACATCAGGGCCGTCGCTACAGGTGCGCCCAGGCCCACCCAAAATATGCTGTGCTCACACGTGGGCCCACCCAAATTAAATAATATAAAACTTTTAAAAATACATGAATTCAAAACTGAAGTAATTCACTCATTCACATTTTTAAAACTATTTTATCTCGTTATACTGCTTACTGGCAAAATTTAAAAATATTGTATTTTGCCAGTAAGCGGTACTTTATTTGTCTATTATTAATTAAAAATCCTCAGAGTTACTGGCAATATTTCGACGGATTTTAAAATACAGCTAACTCTAATCTATACTCATAAATTATGAAAAATAAAGAAAAAAATGTTAAAAATCGAAATTTTACAATGTTCTATTACAAAATACTTGAGATTTTGGCATGTTTACTTTAAAAAAATGTTAAAAAGAGATAATCTTTGAGTCAAAATATGAAAAAAATTGCGTTTCGACTTCGCTCTCTAAAAAAAATTGCTGTTAAATTACTTTGGCAAAAATACTGGTATTACGGTACATCAAATGAAAAAAAAAATAGTCTTAAAAAATACACATTATTAGCTTTTATTGAAAAGGTAAAGTACAAAAATTGTGAACACTTATATTGCCCACCTTTTTACGGCGGTCAGGGCCAGTGCCCGCCCAAACGAAAATGTCTGGCTACGGTCCTGGCCTACATTGGTACATAAAAAAAAAAGCAAAAGAATATCATAAATGAAAATAACGTAAACTTCGATGTAATAATACTAATAAAGTAGATATATAAATCACTCGTCGATATACGAGTTTATCGTTACATGATATATAAATATCGACTCAGCAACCCATACACTAGCTTTTATGTTATAAATGTTTTTCTATTATACAAAGCGCTTTGTTTAATAAACTATTTTGCTATTCAGTCCTGTCCTTCCGATAATCTATATTTTTATGTTTCCGATTGTCGTACAACGAAAGTAGTATCCGAACTTCTGAATATCAAAATGGATAACAAGAGACAAGATCGAAAAAGGGCTAAAGAACTCGTTAATTGAGAGAGAGGGAAAGGTGCTGACTATAAAAAGTATTTTGAAATGTTCGCATTTTCTTTTCTTTGGAATAATCGGATGAACTTTAAACCTTTTTCGATCCATGTGAAGTAACATAGCGATAGATAAGAACGTCAGGAAAACACAATGTTAGACTATTATATAATATTATGTAAGTTTATAAAACGTAATCAGAATATATTTTGCACAGTTCCAATTATAATTATAATGATTAAAAAAATTGGCAAGATCCTAATGAATCGATGAAAGAAGTACTTCTTGTGTACGAGTACCTCATAACGTTTCTTTATTCTACAATATTAACTAATATAAACAATATCTAGACCTTGTCTCGTTTGAGACCTACCATCATATTATGTTTTCTACTCAGAGAGAATCATAGTATAATAAGTAGCACTGTAGCAGATATCCCTCCGTATCTGATCATGCGCATAACTATATAACAAATAAAGCTATTACTTACTGATTTAAGAAGCAATATTCACATTTATCTCCAAATTCCGTAAAAATATAATCTACACAACTCGCACACACAAACACAACCTCACTTTATCAACAGAACTACTCTCTGCACCCCTCGCACTACACTATACTATCTTTCAAGGATGTCAATCTCCTACTACATTGAACAGGTTTTCACAACGGAACAAGTGTTCGGGAAAATGAAGGTTCTACTTTCGAACTGATGTGTCTATAAGAATGGAAAGTGTACTGGATAGCTCTTTCATATGTAATAGTATACAAATGTTTTACGTTTTGCAATAGTATTTCGGATGTTTACTGCGCTTAAATTTATAGAAGAATAAATATTTGATAAATCAGAACCAATGTCTTTTCTAATTAATGCATCGCACTTTCAGTTACAGAACGGCAAGCATAAACTTCGGTATAAACTACATGTATACTGGCGTAAGCAAAGGAGGGGTTTTACAGGGCCGTAGCCAGACATTTTCGTTTGGGTGGGTACAGGTCCAGACCACCGTAAATAGGGTGGGCACTATAATTTTCACAAGTTTTGTAATTTCTTTTTACAACAAAAAGTTAATAATGTTTATTTTCTAAGA